>PVKS010005258.1:66774-86548 GCA_004027875.1 Aplodontia rufa
CCACATTTTACTAATTACAGCAAGCGAAAGCACACCGTGATTAAACGAAATTACATTAGGACGAACTGGCTGGCTGGGCCTGGGCTCTATCTCGCAGGCTCAGGTTTCAGCCAGGCCAGGCGCTGACACGGGTGGGCGGGTGGGCAGGCCACCCTGGGGGAGGGGCCGCCTCCCACTCCCTGTGGGGTCGTGACCCTGGGGTGCCAATGGGGACTCCCAGGCCAGCCTCAGTGGTGTCACCAGCTTCTCCTCCTCCCCACAAGCAGCTTCCCCAGGCCCCTGGGCTGGAACAAACCGCCCCAAGAGCCAGTGGGTCACATGTCTGGTCCTTCTGCCTCAGAGCTAGAGCTGAGGATCAGAGAACTTCAGGGCAGGAAACCAGGTCCCTGGCTGGCTGAAAGGTACCTGGAGTGGTTGTTTTCCTAAACCCTCTCTCCTGTCACAGCCACCGACTGTCTTTCCTGCTATGCCCCAGTCTACTCTGGCCATGAAGGGCCTACACCTCTTTGGGGACTGAGAGGGTTGGACCCCCTACCCCCATTGTCCCCAGTGACCCCGGGAGCCTGTCTGACTCCTCCCCTGCAGAGAAAGGGAAGGAGGAAGAGGGGAAGCGAGAGAGGGGAGCTGATCAATTAACTAGTGATCAATGTAGGAAATTGATCAATGTGTCCAAGACGCCTTCCCGCACCTAAATGCCAGGTGTCGTGGAACAGTGTCCTGCGAAGGCCTGAGGTTGGGAAGCAGCCTGTTCTCGCAGATTCCGGGACGGCGTTTGACGTGGGTGTTCAGCACCATCTCAGGAGCCCCTCGAGGGCATGCGTGACACCGTGAGCGGGGCTGCCTCCTATTTACAGAAGGGCTCAGTGGGGACCGGGGCACTGTGACATCGCAGGGTTGGGACACAGCTCCAGCTCCAAGACGGCCCACTCACCCTCAGCAGGGCCGCTCACTTCCAGGGGCCGTGCCCGTGGCCATTCCAGCTCAGATGGCTGCTTTGTCCCTGCATGGTCGTGTCCAGCATGGCGCTGAACCAGGGGTGCTGAAGCCAGGTCCCGCCTCTCACTCCACCAGGGCCAGGGCTTCCAGTGCAGAATGTCATTGTCCCTCAACGCCAGAGTACAGTCCTCGTGTTTTGATTGAAGACCCTGGGAGTCAGAGGTAAAGTGACCCAGCCAAGCCCACACAGCTAGAGAGTGTTGGGGTCCCACCCTGGCCTGTGTGCACCAAGTACCACCCTGCCAGGCTTGCAGGGCCCCCAGGGTCTTGCTTTCTGGCCATGATGGCCAAGGGCAGGGCAGGGTGGGGCAGCTCCCTCTTCCACCAGCACCGGCCTCACCTGCTGTTTCCCAGGCTCGCTGTGAGGACAGGGCTTGGCCAGGCCCCCAGGGCTCAGCTAGGAAAAACATGCCAGTCTGCCCTGTGCCTGTGGCACTGGTCCACGTCCCAGATGCAGGGGCAGCAGGTGGTGTGGCCGTGGGCATGCGGAGCAGCTGGGCTTGGTCTGCTGGCCGGCGAGGCTTGGTGTTCACAGTCCGCAGTTTTAATAATCTGATGTTATGCTTGGCCCCAGACCCTCTGCAGAGCCTGGGGTTTGCCTCTAGCCTGGTCTCGTTTCTTCCAGTGCCTGCCCTGCAGTAAGCTGGGGACAGGGACGCTGGGGAGAGGGGGACATCTGCCCGACCTTTACAGAGCTCCTCTTGGGTGCTGCGTCCTTTCTTAAGTGAGTTGTGTTTGACCCTCGCAGCAGCCCTGGGCTGTGTGTTTCTTCTCCCCATTTTGTGGGCAAAACTGAGGCCCAAAGACCTAGCGGCTTGCCTGAGGCCACATGTGCAGGGGTGGGAGAGCTGGGGTTTGGCCAGGGCATCCAGTTCTGGGGTCTGGGCTGGGGGCAGTGGGGCCGAGGCTGCCTGAGGAGAACCTGTCCTCCCCGCCCCCATCTCGGGTCTTTTCCAGGGCAACATCAGGGCTTGGGCAAAAGCAGAGGTGAACAGCTGTCCTGGGGGGCAGGAGACCTAGATCTATCTGCTTGAAAGAAGACTTTTCTGCTTTTGTCCCAGGGCTTTTGTGGGTGGTATTGGGGCACTCAGGGACCTGTTCTGCTTAGCCCTGGCCCTACAAAGGGTGGCAGATGTAGACTTTCTTTTTGTGTGTATGTGTGTGTGTGTTTTATCTTGAGGATTTTGCTAGGTTGCTGAGGCTGGCCTCAAACTTGTCATCCTCCTGCCTCAGCCTCCTGAGCCACTGGGAGGACAGGTGTATACCGCGATGCCAGGTTTAGACCTTCAACATTCTCTTCAAGTGGGATTGCCCACACTTACAGGATTGCCAGATTTAGCAAATAAAAATAGGGCATTTGGGGGTTGGGGATTTAGCTCAGTGGCAGAGCATTTGCCTAGCATGCGCAAGGTTCCAAGTTTGGTCCTTAGCCCTGAAGAAAAACAAAACCAAACCATACAGCATTAAGTAAATTTCAATGTCAGATAAATAACAAATAAAAACTTTTTAGCATAGGTATATCCCAAATATTGCGTGGGATATACTTACACTAAAACATTATGCATTATCTAAAATCAAAGTTGAGCAGGTACCTACTATTGCCCCAGAACCATCTTAATGTAAATAAAAGAAGTTTCACCATGCAACGTGTCCCATAGTGCCTATAGATTGATGTTTCAAAGAAGTCCTGAAAGTTGCTTGTGAAAACCTTACCTTTTGTGGAGGTTGAAGCTCTTTAATTTGTACAGTGGTAAATGTTTAAAACAGGCTGCAGTGCTTTGTAATTTATTCTGACATTTGAGTTGGCAAAATATGGGTCTGCAAACCGAATCCGGTCCAAAATAAAATCCATTTTATTGATAAAAATAAAGTTTTATTGGCGCATAGCTGCACCCAATCATGCACATATTGTCTCTGGTTGCTTTAGCACAACAATGATGGTAGTAGAGTTGAGTAGTCCCTGGCAGGGCTCTCATAGCCCCCAAGCCCCCCATCTCACTATCTGTCTCTTTCCCAAGAGCTTGTCCCCTCTGCTGTTGTTATTACTATTGATCAGAGCTTGGGTGCGTAATCAGTACCCCACCTGGGGGTGGCCCTTTGTGTATGGAGCTGGGCAGGAGGGACTGGAGCTTGGCCATGCCGAGAGGAGGCTCCTCTAACCTGCCCCTGATGTGCAGCAGGCGGGCTGGTGGGAGGCACCCTCCTAACTCTCCTTTCAAATTCTCTGCACCTTCTCTGGGAAGGAGAGCTACCCGGTATCCCACCCTCCTGGGCAGGTCTGCTCTGTCAATTCAGAGCAGGTTTCGGCTGCATTTAGAGCCCTCACTGCTGTCCACAGATTCACCTAGCAGCAAGTAGTCCTTAGCACAATGACCGAAGCCTCAGCCCCGCAGGAGGTTGGCGCCCGCCTGGGAAGCACTGGCCTCTGCTGGGCGTCCCATCTGCCTGATCACTGGGGTGAAGCCCCGGCGCTCCTGTTCAGCTGGGTTTCATCGCAGCCCGCTTTGGAGAGGGCTCTTGAGCAGCCTGGAAAGAGGAATGGCAGGTCCAGGAGCTGCACCTGGACATCCACCCTCAGCTGCTGTTTTCTCACACCTCCAACTCCAGAGCAGGAGAAGAAGCCGTGGGATCACTGCTTCCGTCTGAAGGCCCAGATGGGTCCTCCGGTCTCTGGGAGCCGGGCCTAAGGCATACTCTCCCTTAGTATTCAAGAACTGCAAAATGAACTATAAAGGGTTGGAGATGTTTTTGCCCTCCTCATAAGCAAACAAACTCGTGCCCGCATTTCATGGGTGCTGGCAGAAGACACAAGACTCCTGGGTCAGAGCAAAGGACAGTGTCACTCTGAGTACAGCAGCCAGGGTGACCTCCACCAATGGGGGTGATGTGGAGGGAACCAGGAGAAGGCACCCTGAGTCAAGGGAACCTAATCCTTTATGCTAGGTGGGAATCAGAGGAAGGTAATTTCTTTGCTAGCACAGTAGACAGATGTGTCCTTTGCTCTGAAGAATGGTACCATGCTTATCTTCCAGGGCTGTTTATAAAATACAAACATCCTTGAAAACATAGTCAGTTGTTTAAAAGTAATGATTCAGATACCGACAGTAAGCCTGAACAGTGTGCCTTGTCCTGAAGTCCTGAAGTTGCTGCAACGATTGGGAAACCAGTGTGAGCACATGGCCAGCCAGCGTGGGGATGCCGGAGATGTTGGCACTGGATATTTACTTTTCACTATCAAGGTCAAGGATGAAGTCAAAAAGCAGATTTTGGCTGGATTTCGAGGCAGAAGTTCGTGATGGTTAATCTATGTAAAGTTGACCGGGCTGGGGGTGACCAGATAGCTGGAAGAACATTATTTCCGGGTGCACCTGTGTGGGCATTCTGGAAGAGATTAACATTTGAATTTGTAGACTGAGTAAAGAACACTGCCCTCCCAGGTGGGCCTCATCTCTTCTGTTCAGGGCCTGAGTTGAACAAAATGGTGGAGGAGGGCAAGTGCCACCGTGTCTGCTTCAGGCAGGGACTCTTCTCCTGCCCTCAGACAGCAGCGCACTTTGTTCTCGGGTCTTTGGCCTTGGACTAGGACTTGGCCTCCTTGTTTCTCAGACTCCTGGACTCAGACTAACACCATTAATTTTGCTCAGGCATTTGGGTTTGGACTACAACTGCCACACTGGTTTTCCTAGGCCTGCAGCTGGCGAATAGCAGGGTGTGGGGCTTCTCTACCTCTGTGATCACGAAGATCAGGCCCCTTCTGTGAATCTACATATTTCCTGCGGGTCCCGTGTCTCGGGAGCACCTTGACTGACACAGGTGTTGGTGTCTACTATGATACACAGTGGTTTTCCAATACTGTTCCTTCTGTTCATTCAGAGTGGAGGGGACAGGGATTGGGGGACTGCAGAAGCGGATGAGGGGTCACTTAACCCAATCTCTGGTGCCCATGGTTAAGCTTCCTGGAAGGGATGGACTCTAAGGTCAGGCTCTGAGGAATGCATAGAAGTCAGCTAGTTGTGGTGGGGTGGAGCATTTCAGCCCAAAAGACCAGCATGTGTGGTGTGCAAGAGAGAGTGGGAGAGTGAGAGCTTTGCATGTTCCAGAGTATTCCAGAGTGGCTGGAGCATAGAAGACGTGCATGTGTGTGTGAGTGTGTGTGTGAGTGTGTACGTGTGTATGAGTGTGTGTGAGTGTGTACATGTGTGAGTATAAGTGTGTGAGTGTGAGTGCAAGTGTGTGAGTATGAGTGAGTGCGAGTGTGACTGTGTGGATGTGTGTGAGTGCGAGTGTGAGTCTGGTGAGTGCAAGTGTGAGACTGAGTGCAAGTGTGTGAGTATGAGTGTGTGAGAGTGCAAGTGTGAGTATGAGTGTGAGTGCGAGTGTGTGAATGTGAGTGTGCATATGTGTGAGTGTGTGAGAGCGTGTATGTGTGTGAGAGTATAAGTGTGAGAGTGAGTGCAAGTGTGAGAGTGTGAGTGCAAGTGTGTGGGTATGTGTATGAGTGTGAGTGTGCATGTGAGTGCGAGTGTGTGAATGTGAGTGTGCGTGTGTGAGTGAGTGTGTGAGAGAGAGCATGTGAGTGTGAGCATGTGTGTGCATGAGTGAGTGTGTGAGAGTGCAAGTATGAGTGTGAGTGTGCATGTGAGTGCAAGTGTGTGAATGTGAGTTGCGTGTGTGTGAGAGAGTGTGAGTGTCAGTGTGTTGGGGTGCAGCAGGAATGAAGTGTGGAGGGAAAGGACGACAGGGCTCAACTTGAGATCTTGGCTGATAGTGTGGTCTTGCCAGGGCCTGGGCCCTGCCCTGAGCACAGAGGGTGGTGGCCAGTGGTCAGGGCTGTGCTTTAGAAAGACCCTCCCTGGACAGCAGTGTGAAAATGTACTAGAGGGGGCTGGCTGAGGCTGGGTGGCCACTGGCAGGCTGGTGTCTCCTTTTCCTCTGCTAACGTCTGTCACTCTGCCTCCAGCTCTCAGTCTTCCTTGGGCTGTGTCTCGGGCAGGGCTGCTGGCAGCAGCAGCTCCTGGACAGCTCTCTCTGAACTGCAGGTAGGGGTGGCAGTGAGGGGTGGTGAGGGTGGGCTCTGCTTCCTCCTGCAGCTCCCTTTTGTCCTCTGCCCTGTTTATGCCTCCGTCTGGATGTGGGGCTTCTTGCTGAAGAACCCAGGTGGTGATGAGCAGTTGTGTCTCCGATGTCTCTTGCTGTCCTCTGTCAGGGGCCTTCTCTTCCAGGACCCTGTGGCACATCAGCGTTCTCTGCTGGAGATGGCAATTCCTGGCCTTGGTCCCCTAAATGTCTGTCTTGGGGTTACGTTCTTGGGGCTTGCCCAAAACACGCCTCTTGGGGTTTTTTTCCCACCACCCTCCCAACAGCTCAGCACACACCAATCACATGGCCCAGGGCAGAGCCCTTTCCGCCTCCAGGCCCCACTCAAAGGCAGCAGCTTCCTGGTTGTTTCATAGGCAGATCAGAGCAGTTTTCTACTGTGAAGTACGCCACCTCTGGGACCCAAAGAGCCCCACCAGGCACCACGGGCACTGTGAGATGCAGTGAGTTCCTTCCATTTCAGAGGGGGCTGCCTCAGCACGCCAAGGATCATGGACCCCGAGAAGACCACTGGCAGGGTGAAAAAGGTCTCCAGCACACCTGCCACTTGTCTACCTGGTTTGGCGGCAACACGATGGACTATGGAGACAGTCTATGCTGTGTCTAGATGGTCCAGCCCCTGGAGTGTCTTCTGGGAGAGGTTGGGAGAACTGACAAAGCCTGGGGAAAGACCGTGATCTACCCCACAATAATGCAAACCCCTTCTTCCCCTTCTTCCCAACAGATAGGAATGCGTGCATCGCAGCTCAGTCGCCACGCGTCCTGCACCCGGTGCCGGGTTGATTTGCCCCAGCCAAGAGCCACGTGCAACAGGGCAATTGCAGTGGGGTGTGCTTGCTGAGTTTGGGGAAGTCCGTGACCGTCTCCAGACAGTTCTCTCACCAGGAAGGTGGCAGCCAGGAAGGAGGTGAGGTGGGTCCTGCCTTTCAAAGTGGAGATCTCTGGGCTGGAGCAGTGGCTCGGGGGTTACGGCACTTGCCAGGCATGCGCAAGGATGCAGGTTTGATCCCCAGCACCACGTACACAATGAAGTGTCGGAGCAACAAAAGCCACATGAGAAATCAAATAAAACTGATTTTCTCTTTTTCACTGTCCCTCTCTCTTAAAAAAAAAAAAAAACCAAAAAACCAAAGTGGAGACCTCTGCCTCTTCTTCACACAGGAGGGGGTGCTCACCTCTACCCAGGGGCAGCGGGCCCTGTCTGCACATGCGTAGGGAATCCAGTGACTGAAGAGGTTTAAGTGCCCTGATCCAGATGTCCCCAAACCAATCTTCAAGGTCCCCTCCTTCTGAGCAGGATTCTGACCGTGGCAGAGCCAGCTTGCTGGCGCTGAGGATTCGGACTTCTCCAAAGCCCAGTTGCAACAGTTCTGGACCCGATGCTCCGGAACTGGTAGCAAATCACCGTCAGCCTTTTGTTGTCTGTTCTCAGTGTATCGAGGACACTTGGTGACAGTCATCAATTCCATTGCTATCATAATAACCGCTTTCCCCTACCTGTCCCAAGTCTACCTGTCCCTGTCCCAAGTCTGAAGCCTTGGGTCACGCTCCCTTCTACCTTTGGCCGGCCGTGCTCGCCACCAGAAAGGCGCTCAGAGCCGCACCTCTGCAGGGCTGGGGACCCTCCCAGTCCTGTGCACACCAGTGGTCTCCATGACACACCATCATACGGGTGCTCTCTTTCCACACGTATGTGCATATGTGTACATGAACGTACGCACGTAAGTTGTCCCCTGGTACCTACGGGGGACAGTTCTAGGATCCCCGTGAACACCCAAATCTGAGGAAGCACGAGTCCCTTCTATAGATGGCATGGTGTTTGCACACAACCTCGGCACGCCCTCCCTACAGATCACCTCCAGATGACGCCTAAGGCCTGATACAACTTTTGGGTTCGGTATTGTTTAGGGCCAACAAACAAGAAAAAATTCTGTACATGGTCAGCACAGACACGATTGTTTCCTCTGAATATTTTCTGTGCATAGTTGTTCGAATTTGCAGATAAGGAACCCACAGACACAAATGGCTGACTGCGTACACACGTCTACATAAATGCGCATGTGTGTATGTGTGTACAGGTATGTGTTGCACATGCATGCGTGTATACGTATGTAGTTATGCATTACATTAACTTTTCTGGAAGAATACATACAAAGCTTTTGTACCCTTTAAATGTTTGTTTGTTTTTTAAGAGAGAGGGATAGTGAGAGACAGAGAGAGAGAGAGAATTAATTTTATTTAGTTTTCCATGTGGCTTTCGTTGCTCTGACACACCCTTGTGCACGTGGTGTTGGGGTTCAAACTAGCGTCCTCGCGCATGCCAGGCAAGTACTATAACTGCCAAGCCACCGCTCCAGGCCCTTCTTTAAATGTTTTGTGATGGGAAATGCACATTTTTTTTTCTCAAAGGTTTTAGCGGCTCTCGTCTGACACTTGGCTTGGCTGGCAGCACCTCATTAGGAGTCTTGCTTTCTTTATTCACGCAGCCCTTGGAGGTAGGTCTTATGATGAGCCTGATTCTACAGGCAGGTAAACTGAGGCTCAGGGAGATTAAATGAAGGTGAAGCAAGCTCATGTAAGTGCCTGTCTATGGCACTTAACCATTCCTTTTCCCTTGCCACCGGAGGCGAGGCAGGAGTTCTCAGACTGCACTGGTGAGGACACGGAGCTAGCAATGGGGGTGAGCAGCAGGCGATCGCGGGTGGAACGGCATTGCTGGGCTCTGAACCAGGCTCCAGCGCCCAGGCCAGAGCTGTGCTTCTCAGTGTTGGGGCCCTGACTCATGAAACTTTGAAAGAAATAGTATGGTGGCCTGGGAGGCTGGCGGCCCTGGAGTCAGGAGGTCATCACCCTGCCCTGCCCTCAGTTTCTCACACCAACCATGGGGTCAGGGGGGAAGGGACTTTATGGCTGAGGGAATTTATGGCAGAGACAACAGTTTGTACTCTGAGCTGCCCGGCCAGCCACCCAGGGAGCAGTTTAACACACCCCGCGGCCCCCAAATGGGGTTTCCAGCTGGAACTCTGGGGCCCACCCCTTGGCTGGAGTGTGAGATGGCCCCATTTCCATCTGCGCAGGAGTTCTTTGGGGCTGGTGTGTTCCTGGGAACCCTCCATGAGCCCCAGGGAAAAAGGGAGCTCCTTGCAGGACCCCTCAGTACGGGGACAACTCTCCCTGGGAGCTCCAAGCAGGGGGCGGCAGGGCCCAGCCAGATGTGCCAGAAGTGGGGTCCCCTCACTGCTCTGAGCAGGGATCTATCTGTGGCCCTCACCGACTCCCTCCTTGGCTCTGTGTCTACCATCAGCTGTTCCTCTGTCTCTGCAGAGGGTCTGAGAGCTGCTGACTCGACATCCTGCCCTTGAGATGCCCATGGGTTCCCTTCCTCTCCCAAACCCTGCACTCAGGCAGTGGCACATCCATGGGCTGTCACTCCAGCCAGAGCCACGGGTACTTGACCCCCTCTCTTCTCTCAGGTGCCAAGTCCTACCAACGCCTCCCAGCTCTGCCTCTGCCCAGCCCTGCTGCGCCCACCTGGCTCCAGGTGGCCTTCCTCCTAAGAACACAAATGGGAACGTGTCATCCCTGGCTCAACCTCTTTGGTTTCTCCTCATTTCCAGGGCTGAACTTCTTGATCGGATGCCCAACAGAGTTGTAAGGGACACAGGCAAACACCGTGATGTTCCCTAAGCACCAACATGACTCAAGGACATTGAGGAAAATCAATGCTTTTATACTCAAACTCACGTGATATTCTCTGCAACTGTGTAAAAGTTCTCCAAAAGCTTAAGGACAGGTGAGTGGGGTAGATGCTTGGGGTAGAAGGTTAGCTGTGGTGCAGACGCATGCGTGTTCCTCAGGGTTCTCCACATACTTGAAAGAGTCAGCTGCGGGCAGAGAAACAGAGACAGAGATTCGTAGATTTATTTTAAAGCATTGGCTCACATGCTTGTGAAGGCTGGCAAGGCCAGAATCCACAGGGCAGACTGGGAGGCTGGGGCCCCAGGGAACCGGATGGGATGACAAAGAGCATCCGGATGGGTGGATGGATGTGTGGCTGGATGAGTGCGTGGATGGATGCACGCATGATGGGTGGGTAGATAGATGGGTAGATGATGAGTGGATGGATGGATGGACGGGTGGGTGGATGGGTGGATGGATGGGTGGGTGGATGTATGGATGGATGAATGAATGGATGGGTGGATAGATGAGTGGGTGGATGGATACAAGGATAGATGGGTGGGTGGATGGATGCAAGGATAGATGGGTGGGTGGATGGATAGGTAGATGGATGAGTGGATGGGTGGATGGATGGGTGGATAGATGCATGGATGGATGGATGGAAGAATGGATAGATAGCTGGATGTGTGTATGGGTGGGTGATAGGTTGGGTAGTAAACATAAGGCTGGGTGGACCAATTAGTGGTTGAATGATTGATTGGGTAGCTCTATGTTGTGCATTGAGACCTGTGCTTGGATGAAGTATGGATGGAAGCATGTGAGCACAGGCCAGTGGATGGCTGTGTGGACACTTGTGAGTGGATGAGTGGATTAATGGGCAGAGGAATGATTGGGTGTAGAAGATGAAGACATGAATAGATGGAAAGATGACTAAGTGAGTGGATGGGTGTGTGAATAGACACATTGGGCATCTACAGGTCTGTTTGAGAAAATGCTAAATTAGGGCAATATTGAAGCCAGCAAGGACTGTTTTTTGAGAGAAATAGTTGCTGGAGGAGAAGCAACACATCAAGTACTATTCATGGGATTTGTGCAAGTCCCTTGCCTTCTCTGAGCCTTGGTTTCTTTATCTTGAAAATGGAAAATAAAAAACTCTCTACCTGGCTGGATGCTGTGAGGCTCAATGAAGTGTGTAAGCAAGTGTCTGCCACATGCCCTGAATAGTGTCACAGTCTCAAAGAGGCCAGCTTCCTGCCCCCACTGCCCCCCTCCTTCCTCCTTGCACGTGTGTGGCATGGTTTCCAGGGCAAAGTTGTACTAAAGTCTCCTCTGCATTTTCCTACCCAGTTTTAATGTGAACACTTCTGAACATTGCTGATGTGACTCCCTGGGCCCACACTTAGGCCCAGAACAGCCCCCTTCAATTTCTCTCACCCCGAAAGGGATACCACTGGCTGAACTTCTTGCTCTAGCTGGGGTGATGTCTTCATCCTCAGGGGACCAGAGACAACATCTGGGCTGGCTACTGCTGCTCCTTGAATCTTCTCATGACGCTCAAACATGATGACAAACACATGTGGTCGCCTTGGCAGGAGCGATGCTTTCTCTCAGGGAGTGGGGACAATGGGAGATGAACAAGGCACACACGCACAGCAGTGTACACACACACACACACACAAGCAGCTTCTGCTGGGGCTTTGGCTAGGGAGGAAGTTGTGGTTGTTTTAGTCAGCTTTGCATCGCTGTGACCAAAAGACCTGACAAGAACAACTTAGAGGAGGGAAAGTTTAGTTTGGCTCACAGTTTCAGAGGTTCAGAGCATGGTTGGCCAGCTCCGTAGCTCTGGGCCCTGAGGTGAGGCAGAGCATCGTGGTGGAGGGTGTGGCAGAGGACGCAGAAAGAGAGCCCTGCTCATCAGGGGTAAAACACAAACTATGAAGACACACCCACACTGACCTGCCTCATCCAGCCACCACCCCGCCAACAGTGCTCCGTTAATCCACTGATCAGTTACAACTCCCACAACCCAGCCATCTCACTCTGAACATTCTCGCATTGTCCCCCCGGGTGCTTTCGGGGGTCACCTCATATCCACACTCTGCCACTGGGGCTGAATGATGCTGTGAAGCGGGAAGAAGATTGCCAACATCACAAGGCCTTCGTGAGAAAGAGCGGAGATGGTGTGCACGAGGTGTCCGGCAGATGGTGGGCACCGACCACGTGCCTGCTCCCTCCCCTTCTCTCTGGAAATAGCTCTGGCTGGGGAGGAAAAGTGTGTCCGTGAACATGGAGCCCAGGAGGAGGGGCTGGCAGGAGGAGGCCATGAGCCCATTGAGGTGTTGGGTCATTCAGCTGCTTCGTTCTTTTTAATCAACTGCACCCACTCGAAGTGAGCAGTCTGATGAGGTTGACAGGTGTGTGTAGCCACGAGACCACTGCTGTGATCAAGATGTGGGACATTTCCACCTCCCGAAATCCTCCGTGCCCTTTGCAGCCCGTCCCTCCCTCCAACCTCACCCCAGCAGCCCCTCCTCTGCTGTCACTACAGGTCCCTGCGCATGTTCTGGGGTTTGATATAAATACAGCCACATACGCTCTTCACATGGGGCCCTTAGCACCCCGCACTAGGAATTCATTCCTCTGGGTTGCTATACCCTACCTTTTATTCATCTCAGTATGCGTGTGATTAGTTCATTTGCTGATTACCCTAGTGATTATATGTCCACTATTTTACGTTCATTCATCCATTCTGCAAATACAGTAGTGCCCCTGGCCCCTGGGGGTACTTTCCAAACCCCCAGAGGATGCCTGAAACTGTGGACAGCACCAAACCCTACATATACATATTATGTCTTTACTATACATATGTTTCTATGATAAAGTTTAATTTATAAATTAGGAACACCAAGAGGTGGATAAGGGTAACCAAATATAAAATACGATAATTATATAAATATAATAAAATTTCCAACATCATCGCCTTGCAGTTTGGGGCCACTATTAAGTATAATATGAGGTGCTTAAACCACAGACATTGTGATACCGTAATAGTCAATCAGATAACCAAGACAGCTCCTGGGTGACTGATGAGTGAGTAGCATATACAGTGTGGATACTTGGATACTGTGGACAAAGGAATGGTTCATGGCCTAGGCAGGATGGAGTGGGCTGGCGTACAGTTTAATCATGCTAGTCAGAATAGTGTGCAATTTGAAACTTAAATATTGCTTATTTCTGGAATTTTCCATTTAATATTTTGGGACTATAGTACTAGAGCATATGATATATGTATATAATACAGACCATATATTATACCTATATATATATATATATATCTTTATTAAATATGCTGGGGAATGGAGGCAGTAAAAATTATGGAAGTTCTGGCACTAAAGCAGATTATATTCTATTAGATATATAATAAATAAATATATAATATGACAGACTACGATCAGTGTCATGAAGACAGACAAGGCAGACTTGGGGTTGATATTTGGGGAGGTGTGTTCTTCGGCAAAGTGGCTAGAGGAGTGTTGGAGCCAACTCTGCAGGTATTTGGGGGATAAGTATATGGGAAAAGACAGCGTGGGTCTGCTGCAGGTGTCGATGGAGCCTGTTAAAGATGCGCAGGCGCGGCCTGTCTGCATGAGGTCTGGACTGACGAGGTGAGAGAAGGTCTGGGGGAGGCGATCACAGCCTTTTGAACATTCAGGTGCTAGGGGAGAGGGAGAGTGGGTTGGTGGCGCACAGGCACACGGGGTCAGGAGTCTCATTTGGAAGATGATCACACAGTGTCTAAGCTGATGGGTTCCCAGGCTCTCGTTCTGGGCGTAGTGCTGCTCACCCCATCCTTATCCTCATCAGCTTCGGGGACTTTGTTTCCCTTCTCTTCTGAGCACTTGGTTCTACAGAGGGAGGAAGGTGTCTGAGTGGACCTGGAGGATGAGCAGGGAGGCCGGAGAGAAGAAGCAGGCAGGTAGAAAGAGGGGTCTTAACCAGTGTGGAGGTCCTTCCCTTCCTCACCCCAGAAGGGGACAGAGCAGGACGGGTCCTCTCTGGCTCCTGGCTGAACTGAGCAAGCGTCGGTGAGCTCTCCCCTTGAGTGAGGCAGGGGAGTGGGTGGGCGGGCAGGGGCTGTCCCTCTGTGGTGACTGGGGTGAGCCTGGCACCTGCACTGAAGTTGTTGCCCGTGGCCTCCAACCAGCCCCTCTTCACCCCTGTTTCTGCCACGTAGCAGGCCTTGAGAACTTGGTGGGTGGGGCAGTCCCTGGGACCCACAGACTTTCTTTTGGGGGCTTCCTGGGAGGGTGAGTGTGGAGTCTGAGAGCTGTAGGCATGGATGTGATTTCACAACCTTTTGAAGGGCAGACGAGAGTGGCCAGCTTGTCCTGCGTTGCCTGGGAATTTCCCGTTCAGCACTGGATGGCTCATATCCTAGGAAACTCCCAGTGGGTTAGAAGTGAGAAATGATGTGCCCAAGAGAAAGTTCAGGGCAAGACCTGTTCCTCATCCAGTCCCGGGACAGGAAGTGTGTGGCAGGGTGGGAGAGGGTGCAGGCTTCAACCCTGCTTCCCCACTTACCAGCTGTGAGACATCTCTGTGCCTCAGTGTACCCACCTAGAAAGTGGAGACAGGCATGGCTCGTATCTTATGGGGTTATTGCGATGAATACACAGATAGCATCTACAACTGCCAGGTTCATAATAGCTGACGGTTTGCTCTTGCTGGGAATCTCTGTGCCTATAATAGGGACCTACGCACTCAGCGAATGTTTGTTGATTGATGGAATGATTGAAACCATGAATGAAGGACTCTAGAGGGAGCATGTGCAAAATGCTAGGGTAGGCCAGAGGAAAGAGATGATCCTTCTTCACGGGAATATGGGAATCAGCTGACTTCACAGAGCGGATAATGCTTGGGCTGGGTTTTACTGGTTGAGTAAGAGTTTGCCGGCAGGGTGAGAAGCCTGCAGAGACAGAGGTGTGAGAGAACGATTCCCTTGCTTCCTTCACCCGAAGTGCAAGCTGATTTTAGACACCGCAGCTCAGCTATCGAAGAACCCAAATCTGAGAGGGGTTGGTTTTCCTATCCCACCCCTCATGCAGTCTGTTTTTTGATTCTATTCCCTGCACCCAGCTCCATGCCCAGAGCAGAGTATGTGCTCCATAGATACGTGGTGCTTACCTGCTCCCAAGGGCTGCTGCATCATGAGCATTTAACCTTTTTTAAAGCTGAGAACACTAAAGTGTGAAATAAATGCCTGTTGGACTGAGGTTTGAGAGCGCGCGAGGGAAACAGCTGGCGTGCAGAGCCGGGAACCCCGCCCGCAGGTTGAGTCTGAACCACTCCCTTGCACATTTCTTTGGTTCTTGGCGAGTGGAAGCTCTGGCTGCAGTTCTGAGAACAGAAAGGCTGTTTGAACTCTGGGCTCTGTTTCTGCCCTGCTGGGGAGGTAATGCCATTCACCTGAGTGCAGTACCCAAGTTGGGGGCCCGGCTACACCAGGTGAGGCCTCCTACTGCAGAGATGAGGTCCGGGGCTGCAGAGCTGGAGGCTTGAGCTCACATCCAGGCTCCACACAGTAGGACTCTGGGCAAGTCCTGCTCCTCTGTGGCCTTGGGTTCCCCTCTACTAAAATAGCCTTACAGGTGTTGGGAGAATTCAACCAGTGACCTCCCATAAGGCACTTGGTGCAGTGCTCAGCCCGGGCGAGCCCTGATTCATGTTAACTAGTGTTATCACTACAGGGCCTGGTGCAGCCACCAGGCTGCAGGGACATGGTATGAGGTGGCAAATGACTGTTCTGGAGATGCTCAGAGAATAGCTCAGAAGAGCAGGCTGGGCTCAGAGCTCCCTCTGGGAGTCGCTGGCTTGCAGGTCATGGAAATCTGCAGAGGTGGGAGATGGCATTTGGAGTGAGAGTGTGGGGCGGGGAGTCAGTGGTTGAGGACCAAGCCTTGCAAGCTCGATGTGGACAGAGAAGGTGACACCCTGAGTGAGATGGCCAGTGGCCCCTTAGTCCTGGATTGTGCCCACCCTGGCCCCAATCAAGATTGGAGGAGCAGCCAGAGGCGGAGCTGAAGGTTTGGGGAGGAAGCCAGGGTTCACGAGAGCTGCTGGGAGAGGGGAGGCAGTGAGAGCGAGACCAGGAGGGTCCACCACCATCTCCACCAGGGAGGAGAGCCGGGCAGTGGGGAAGGTGGGTAGGGGATGTCAGGGACTCCCAACGGAAGGTTTCCATTTTCTTCATGAAAATTCAGACCAAGCTGCCACCCTTGAGGAAGGGGAAGAGGTTGGATGGTGGAGAGTGAAGGCAAGGAAAGGAAGGACAAATAGCCCTGGTGTAGAGGGAGCCTGGCCGTGGGACTGCCGCCTTAGGTCGGCCACTGATCCAGAGGCCAGCTGCCCATGGGGGTGAGCTTCTTCAGCTGAGCTTGGCTGTGTGGGGTGTAACAGAGGCAGGAGCAGCAGCTCCCTGTGTTCAGCAGGTGGTGGCTCAGCTGGGTGAAGGTGAGGGAGGTAGGGAACACAGGTGGGGAGAACATGCAGCTCTGCCAATGGTCGCAGGATCTGGGTTGGTGCGAGGGCTGTGGGGCTGGAGGAGAACGAGATGGGTCTGCCCCTGTTGGGCACAGGGTGTGGGGGCACGTGAACCACCATGACAGGTCATGCAGCTGGCATGGGCAGCACAGGGACTCTTGGTGGGGGAGGGCCAGTGGGGAGTTAAGACAGTGGATTTGGAGTGGAGGAGGGGCAGTCCAAGACCATTGGCTGGGATGATGCCAAGGTGATCCAGGGCAATGGTGGTGGTGGGGACAGAGCCCTCAGGGAGTGGGGAGTGACCAGGAGACTGTGAATGGCAGCCTAGGGACTGAGGCTCAGCCTGTGCACCCAGGGAGCAGAGTGCTCTGCAGCACAAGTCAGACAGTGGCGGTGGGGACACAGGGTGGCTCCTCTACCTTCTTCCCTGGAAAGGCAAGAGGGGTCGTGCCCATAGGAGATGTGCTCTCAGGGGGTGCCTGGTGGGTGGGGATGGACAGCAGGCAGCTGTGTGGGAGCCTGTGCCGTGTGAGGGGTCGGAGCTCCTCCAGAGACCAAGGGAGGGCCCCAAGAGGAGGCTGTGCAGAGTATCCTTCTCCTCTTGTGGAATGTGCATGGGGACCGCTGCTCTTCCCAGAGGTGACAACTTGCTGGGTCCTTTCGAAGGATGCTTGGGCCCAGCTGAACCCTGTTGGGCCCCCCAGGTGTAAGCAGAAGCACCCAGGCAGTGGATGGGCGTGGAGGCACTTTTTGCCACCTTCCTGGTGGGCCCCCTGTGGCCACTGCCAGCTGGCTCTGGGAGGGTGCCACCCCGCCCACCCCATGACCCCTGGGTCAGAGGCCTTCTTCTCAGGAGCTGGGAGTTTGTGGCTGCCCAAGCCAGCTGCTGGAGGGGAGGAGGCCCCTGCAATGACCGGGGCTCTTTCACACCCCAAGGAAAAACAAGCCCATCTGCGAAAACCCTGAGGTGTGAGGTGGGGGCTTGGCAAACGGCTGAGGGAGGAGCCTCCTCTTCCCGCTGAGCCGGTGTGGGAAGGCCAGCCAGGGCAGCCTGGGATCCAGCCCTGTCCTTCCAAGGGCCTCACTGTGAGGCTGGAAGCACCTGGAGGGGCAGGAAGCTCAGGGACACTGCAGTTCTGGAGGGTGCAGGGAATGAGCACCATGCAGCCATCAGAGACCTCGGGCACCCACACCCCGAGGACTCCTGAGTGCTCTGTGTTTGTCGAGGGCTCCCACTGCAGGCCTCAATTTCCCCAGCAGTCCCACTGCTGGTGCCTGTGGCCTGGGATGCTCTTTCTGGCTGGTGTGCAGGCCCTCCAGATCTGGGGAAAGAACCCAGGCAAGGGCCTGCTCTGGGCACTGGAGCCGGCTCCAGTTCCATTCCTGAATATCAATGAGCAGGCCTAGGAATGTCTGCCACACAGCTGGCTGCGCTGGGTGGGGTGGGAAGGGAGGGGAGGAAACGGCCCTGGCCCTCCCAGGCCTACCTGCCCTGCAGCAGCTGGCAGATCTAGTGGGCAGACAGCGCAGGTCCTTGGGGTGACAGGAGATCCTGGGGGAGGGTGTGATAGACCTTCCTGAGCCCCAGCCCTGTCCTGCGCCTCTCCAGGCCCTTGCACCTTCAAGTTCAAGCCAACTCCAGTATTATGCATTGGCGCTCCCCTGATGTGCCGGCCTTTCCCTCTGGGAGGAGAAGGATTCTGTCTCAGGCCTCTCAGCTCCAAGTCTGACAGACACATGCACTAGGTCATCCTTGGGGAAGGGGCGGCTGCAAACGTGGACAGCCCAGAGTCTGCTGAGCTGAGTGCTGCATTTGTGTTGCAAGGAACAGAGTCAGACTGGTGCTGGGTGCTGGGGACCCATATGTGTGTAGACAAGTGAAGGCTGAAGGACCGTAGAGAAGAGAACAGCATTTATCTAAATCCACCTCCTCAGTCACACTCACCTGCTTTAGCCCCTAGCAGGCCACCTAGAAAACTGGAGCAGGCTTGTGCTCCTCTGCCATAGACTCACCTGGGTAGGTAAGAACCTATCAAAATGATGACGGCTGAAGTCGGACCCCGGCCACTGTAGGAGAGGGGAAGTCTGGGAGTGGCAGGACCTCAGTGACCAGCCCCCCATGTGCCAGGTCCCAGGTTTCTGCTGTGTGGCACTCGTCGCCTAGTGCAGGAGCCAGGGCTGTGAAGAGGCCACCAGGAGCAGATGGTGGGAAGGGGATGGGAGGAGCCAGGGAGGAGGAAGCCTCAGAGATGGCTTCGCAGAAGGAGCGAGAATTCCATAGGCAGAAGCAGGGCAGGGCCTTCCGGTGGAAGAGGCAGCATTTGGAACGACCTTTCGGTGTGCGCATGAGGTAGGGAGATGGGTCAAAACCTAGGCAGGAGTGCTCTGGATGCCAGGGTGGAGTGTGGGCAGCTAAGGGGACATTGTGCTTGACCTGAGTCTGGAAAACCATTCCAGATGTGTTTCATTGTGGCTGGTGAGCTTATCAGGGCTGCCAGAGGGAGTCAAGGCTGGTCAGCCTGCTGCTCCAGGGGGTGGGGCTGTCTGGGCCACAGGCATGCCATCGCAGAGGAATCTGCAAGGCTCTACTCATGGCGGAGGATCCCAGGGAGCTGCTGCACCCCCCCCCCTTACCCCCTGCTTGGGTGCAAAGCAGCGTATGAAGTCCTTCCTGCCCAGACCAAGCTCAACCCCAGGACCCAAGGCTGAGTGGACAGACAAAGTGCCTTCCCCTCTCCGTTCTCAGTTTCCGTTTAGCCTCAGGGATGCTCTCCGACATTCTCATTCCGATGTCTCAAGGAGAGGTGGAGTTGGGTAGCCACAGTGACAGTGGCTGGAGAAATAGATTTCATTAGCTATAGCTGTCATTTCTGATTCCTGGTCCCTCTGTGGGGTGATGAGGATGGGGAAACTGAGGCTTGAATGGGCTGGTTCCAATGATTACACTAACGGGCCAGTTCCTGGGGAAGAACACATACATCACAGCTGGCATCCAGACATGTATGGGGTTTAAGACTGGGATGGGAGTAAAGGCAGAATGAGGACCTTGGTACTTGTTAACCAGGGAAATCAAGATTATATTCTAGCTCTGGGATCCATCCATACATTTTTTCCATTCATTTTTCCATCCATTCATCCTTCCACCCTCCCACTCACTCCCCCACCCATCCATCCATCCACCCATTCACCACCCCATCCATCCACCCTCCCTCCCACCCACCTACCCATCCATCCATCCATCCATCCATCCATTTACCCACCTCCCCATCCACCCGCCCCAGCTATCCATCCATCCACCCTGCCACCCATGCCATCCATCCATCCATCCATCCACCCATCCATCCATTTACCCACTAATCCATCCACCCACCCTTTCTATCTACCCATCCACCCACCCACCCACCCATCCACCCATCAACCCACCCACCATCAACCCATTCATCCACCCATTCACCTATTCATC
>PVKS010005259.1:0-86450 GCA_004027875.1 Aplodontia rufa
TGCTGTGTAATATTCCAAGGTCCTTTTTTAAAAGCACTATATCATCAATGACTTCTGCCTTTATAAGGATCTGACACACAATTTCTCACTGTTGTGGTTTGTTTCAGCAAGTTAATTCCCAACCAATTCCATTGAAATTATGCTTCTTCAGGACAGGGGATCAGAACTTTCTCCAGTCATATCAGGCATACAGCCTATCTTTTAGAGGTACTCCAGATTATGACAGTTATTTTCCGAAGTACAACATTCTGGACAGAGCTGTGCATAGTAAGATGCATTTAACTTACAAAATTATGGAAAAAATATTTAGGGACAAAGTAAAATTTTAGTGCATTTTATTCAAAAGGTAATTTAAAGTACCAATCTGTAATCACCTATAATCTGGCTCAATTTGCTATTCACATTCTACTACTCCTGAGCATGATAGTTACTTTAACTGATATTGAACAAGTAGCTGCCAACACTTTTAATTGCCCTATACACACTTCTGAAAAATTAAAAAACATGGCCTGTAAAGTCAAGTAAAACACTTGCTTCTTTTGAGAAATAGCAATCAAAATTATTGACCAGTTCTCTGCTTTTCCTATGGAACATAAAGTTGTACAAACTTAACACACACACACACACACAACCCATGGATGCATTATGAGGGAGATATTATTCCAAACTCATACTTGTGGCAGCTCATAGGGAACAAAATCTTCCCCCCAGGAACCAATGAAGTTGTTCTAAGAGGCTGGCTTTGAAAATGTGTCCAGGGAAGGAAATGCTTAATCAGGCTGTCATGGTATTGGCTAAGAAGTAATTGCTTTCTGCTTGTGGGTGGAAGGCTTGGTGAGACCTTACCCTTCATATGATCAGGATGAGTGGTACAAGTTTTCCCACTAGAATACCTGGTTTTGTTACCAGAATCACAGGTCTTGCTGCTTGCAGCTCAACCAAAAGTCAAGGGATAGAGATTGGTGAAAGAAAACAGATTTATTCAAAGCAGGCTTTGAGGAAGATAGAGTCCTTTTCTGTTTCAAATCTCCATCTCAGGAGGTCTCAAAGGCATGAACAGTTTTAGTAAGAGGAATGGGGTACAATGGGAGAAAAGACAGGAAATAGGCATGTGTAGATTTAGTTGAGCAGTGCTAGTCAAAGAATATGTTATGATTCCATTTTTTCAGCCTTTGGTGGTACCCATGAAGACTTTAGGGCCAATTCTTTAGTTTCCATTCTCAGCTTGAGAAATTTCAGTTGCCAAAAAAATGTTTATCAGGAAATTGGATAGATTGGAGCTCTGTTACACTTTGAATCACTCAGGACTAGCTATGTACCCTTGGGCAAGTTAGGTATCCTCTCTATGCCTCATAAAACAGATTTTTAAATAGATTTCATAATGGTGCCTCCTTTATGGAGTTGTCATAAGGAGTAGATGAGTCAATCATATTTAAAGGGCTTAAGAACAGTCTAGCACACGGGAAGTACTGAGCATGCATTGTATACTTTTATTATTTTTCACCATCGCTAGGAGAAATTTCCCTGAAAACCACTCTCTGATTGCATGTCAGGGTCAGGCTTACCAATCAATTTTCTAATTACTGTTTTGAATTCTCATAATGCTGTAAAACCAGAAAAGTGAATGTATGAGGTATAGAATTCAAAAGGCACATCTTTGAAGAGAATAATCCCCTTATTTCTAATGAATAAAATATCATTCTGGTTTATATCCCATCACATTCATTCATTCACTCATTCACTCACTAATTACTTATCAAGTGTTTCATACATGCTAGGGCTTAGATGGCTCCCTAAGGCTAAATGAAGCTTCCAGAAACATATGTAAATACCAGGTGGGTGTTAGCTTATGAAACATTCTGATAATGTGATGCTAATACTAAGCCCTCCATAGTTCATCGCTCATAGCTGGTTTTGTGGGTGCTTAGTGCTAAAAAATAAAGAATAAATTTTTATATGGGTTAGCAGTTCTAATCCAAAAATCCAAACTCCAAAATCTGAAGCTTTTTAATCTCTGATATTATACCACAAACAGGAATTTCCACATCATGAAGCTTTTGTTTCACACCCAAAACTTTAAAAAAACATTTGTATAAATTACCTTCAGGTTATGTGTATCAAGTGTATCTTGAAACATATTTGAATTTCATATTTAGACCTATGTCATTTCACTGAGATATTTTATGGTATATGCAAATATTCTGAAATGCAAAGAAATCAGAAATCAGAAACACTTTTAATCCCAAGCATTTTGGATAAGGGTTACTCAACCTGTGCCATGCAAACATCTTTTATTATAGAGATAACATACATTACTTGAAATGACTGTTCCTGGACACATGTGCAGGGATGAAGGGCTACTCATTCTTCCGGGATTTACCTGTTCCTCCCCAGGCCAGGGTCTGGGACAAAGGCTCCTATCTAACTTCAGGGGTCAGGTTTGGGGTTTCATGGTCTTTTCCCCATGGACTGACAACTTGAAGTTTTGCCTTTCATAGAAGGGTGCATTGCAGTCAGATCACCACTGAGATGGGTGCTCCCGCCAGATCCTATCGACAGTAGACAGTGTCCCATGCCCAACAATGAGTCATTTCAATTTTTCCCCCATTATTGTTCTGGGCTCTCTCCTTGCCTGACTGAGGGCTTTTGCTCAGTGGGTCAGATAAGCGAGCTGCAATATCCTGTGGTGGCCCTACCCTCTCGGAGATAAGAACTGTTCTCTCTGTCAGCAGGAGGAAAATATCACTGTTGGGTAATGAAAGAAGTTTAAACAGATCAGCCCCAGAGAAGGGAACTAATAAAATTCCTAGCAAACAAAGCTCCTCTTTAACCTTTTGTTTCCTTTTATCAACAAATGAAACTTGCTGTAATTTCCTGTCCCTTTCTCAAAATTACTTTTATTTTTTTGAAACCTGGAAGGAAATGAATCTGTACCTCCAGAGTGGGTAGATGTGAAAGGATGCCATCTGCTGACCAAATGTCTTCCTGCAGATGCTGATGTGGCTGCTTAAATCTTTTCTGCCTCCTTGGTGCTCATCCTCATAACCAAATAGACAAGAGAGAGGTTTAGAAATACAGAAAAATTTTCCTTTTGGAGACTGGGCCAGACTAGCTTTGCAATGGCACCTGCCTCTATTTCTGTTTCAGTCTGGCTTTAGACATGTGTCCAAATCCTCTGCCTTTCTGATGGACTTAATTCCTATTCATTCATCGGATAATGTACAGAGGGTGCATTTTGAAAAATCTAAGAAAGCACCTTGTATGACAGATCAGTAAGAACTCAGAGTGCCCTCCTTAGCCACTCTCAGTAGTTGAAATCTTCATTTTCTCTTTGAAAATCTGGTGGATGAAGCTGGAGTTGGTTGTTTGCTGCTGCTACACATTTGAACCCCGGACTCTGTAACTCTTAGGAACACAATAAACTTGAATTTCATCTTTAAAAATAAAGATTTAAAAAAATAAATAAATATTTAAATAATAAAAATAAAGTATTTAAAAATACTTAAAGGGGAAGAGTTTTAATCTTATGGTATGTTGGCAAAAGAACTAATCAATTATCTGAAAAATTAGTTTCTTATTACCACAGATTAACTATGAAATTTTTACTTTCCCAGGATTCACATTGATATATATAGTCTAAGAACTTTGTTTGCTTGATCATAAAATTGAAGGGCCCATGGGGGAAAAGTATTGCATGGGTATAATCAGTATAATTTCTTGATATAATACTTGTGAATTAAGTATCCCAAATATTCTAGAGTCTTGAAAAACAATATTGGTAACTTTTATGAGACTTTATCTAAAATATGAAAGTGCCTTCTTTTGGAAATATAAACTCTTATCTATTTATTTTAATTCCCTGTAGTATATTTTAACTTGACTTTTTTATCATTTGGGAATATCAACTTTTAAATGTTATGTATGGGATCTTGTTTTATACCTAAACATCTATAATTAGCTTATTTTTTGTGTTCTTATTCCTTGACAGTTTGCAGACTCATTTAATTTTAATCCCCACAAGTGGCTTTTGGTGAATTTTGACTGTTCTGCCATGTGGTGAGTTTCCCTTTCATTAGACGCCAGTTATATGTGCCTGCTGCTCTGCAGAGATGACCATCTACCTGAGACAAAGTTGGCAGGCAAGGATGAGAAGGCAGAGAGGACACATCTAGTCGCTCAGCTCACTGCTTGCTTCTGTTTTGAGCCATTGATGGGAGTTTGCTAAATCTTACCCTGGGTGTAAACTTGTATCTAGAACATGTTGCAACATATTGGCATGAGAAGAGAAGGCAAAAAGAGACAATCTGACATGATTGATATAGCATTAAGAGAAAACAAATCCCAGGAAATTTCTGTACATACATCTAATTGGGTTGCTTCTGTGTTTTTAATCTGGGATTCATTATCACTCCTACTCTGATGCTAAGTTTAAGCAATCCAAATCCAAATGCCTGAAAACATTTTCTCTTGGCAAATGTTTTCAGGCATTTAGATTTGGATAAGGGTAATCCTATGTCCTAAAAGTAGCGCTGTGTCCTGACAGTTTCCCTGGAAATTATTAATAACAATGCCACATCACTTTGATTTTATCTAGACTAAGAAAAGAACTCAAAAATTAAAAGGAATGATATTGCCCTACATACATGATGTTTAAAGAAATAATAATGGAGTGGCATAGGACATAGAAACTTGTTCTTCCAAAGTTTTTTTTAGAGTAAAAAACTGATTAATCAATCATAGTATCAACAGGTTTCACATGAATTTTGTACAGTATACAAGATTGCAAAATTTTCAAAATTTTCAGTATGCTTTGCAAAATTGTTCAGTATGTCATCAAATGAATGGTTTTTTACCTTGGAAAGGTGAGGAATATAGCTCTCATACAATCAAAGTCATATCAAGTCTCCCACTTTACCAAATGATCAGTTTGACTTTACAGGTTTATCTAAAGACAAACCACATTTATAATTTTTTTCTTCTGTTCAAATCAAATTCTTTGTTGTCAGTCTCTTTTCCCAAACTTTTGGTATGTAATTTTAAAATCAACTGGCACATGGGCATTTCAGATTTAGTTTTTTCCAAAATACTAATTAGGATTTATAAAATCTCCAGCTATTTTGTACTCTTTTCTACTTTTGTGAGTGTGTTCTATTTTATTGAAAGTGGAGCACAGTGGTGATAGCTTAAAGAGTGTATCAAGACCCTGTCTCAAAATAAAATAATAAATCTTCTTTTCTTTTTTTTTTTTGGAGTGTGAGAGAAAGAATCAGTTTTATTTATTTTTTCATCTGGCCTTTATTTCTCTGACACTGTTGTGTATGTGGTGCTGGGGTCCTCATGCATGCCAGGCAAGCTCTCCAACCATTGAGCCACTGCTACCACCGTTGTAATGCAGCTTAGAGTTGGAGCACTTTCTGGCATATGTGAGCCCCTGGGTTCAATCCCCAGAACTGGCAAAAAAAAAAAAAAAAAAAAAATCATGCTGGGAGTTGCTGAGTGAGGGCTGTTGGAATGGAATGGAAATCTGCTGGGCAGTGTTGGCCAGAAGAGAGACTGTTAATGTGACAAGAGTTTTATCATAACCTGTTTAAACCAAAAACCTCCAGAGTAGCTATATAGCAAAAGCCACTAGGTGCAGGCTTCATTATAAACTCTGTACTTAAGGTAGCTCAATAGACCCCCTGAGAAGCCCCCTTTACAGATGAGGACGCTAAAGTTATTAAGGACCAAAAGTATTTGGAACCACTGGTCTATAATGCAATTACTGAATCTGATAACGAGGATTATGATAAATGGGGCATCTTGTTCTTGGCTCTGGGTAAGCAGTGCATACATTAAGGCTGGGAAAAAGCATGCTAGTCCAGTGATGTGGTAAGAAAAATTTGAGCCTTCCGTAGGCCATTGTGTGCATGTCCTCAGAGCTGATGTGACCCAGGATGCTAGACTCTCTGGAGCAGATGCCAGGAAACTAACACTGGGCTTTCATCTGTCTCAGACAATTCTCTCTGAGGTCTCTCTCCTTGGCTTGTAAATAGTGTCTTCTCCTTGTGTGTGGTTGCCCTCTGTCTGTGACCTAATCTTTTCTTCTTGTATGGACACCTGTCATGTTGTATCAGGGCCCACTCATGTAGACTCATTTTAACTTAATTAATTTCTAAAAGTCCTATCCCCAAACACAGTTACATTTTGAAGACTTATGGTTTCAACCGGTGAATTTGGGAATTAAACAATTCAGACATTAATAGTGCCTATAAGAAATAACTTAAACTTAAATATTAATATCTAGAGATTTAATTTTGATCAGTTCAGTTTTAACCCCATAATTTGAATTATGCCAACTACTTCCTGCTTTATTTTATTCTTTTTTTTTTTTTTAAAGAGAGAGGGACAGTGAGAGAGACAGAGAAAGAGAGAAACAACTTTATTTAGTTTTCTACATGGCTTTAGTTGCTCCAACACTCAGTTGTGTACGTGGTGCTGGGGTTTGAACCCGGGTCCTCATGCTTGCCAGGCAAGCGCCGAAACCGCTGAGCCCCTTATTTTATTCTTAACTAAACTTTTTTTGGGGGGATGGGTCTCACTACACCTAAGCATGCAATTTTCTATGTTTTCCTAATTGTTCTTACCACCAAAGAAATTGTATTTCTCTTTCCATGGTGAATACTTTTCACATTGCCATTACAGTGCTGGCATTGTTGCTCATGCTGTGGCCCTTCACACATGTGCCTAGGGCCCATTCCAGGAATTACACTACAGGTGAAGCTGGAAGAGCAGTGTCTAAATTAACAGGAGCCCAGTCCAAATCCAAAACAATGAGAGATGTTGTTTTAGTCAGATTTCCATTATTTTTTATTAGTTCAATATGGACTTACAATTAAGGGGGAATCATTATTAAACAATCAAGATATATCTACATAGTTAGCCAAGGCTGATGCCATGTCATGGTTTCCCCCCTTGGGTTCTCCATGGTTCTATGTTTTCCCCAAAAGAACCCCTATGTTAAATGGACTTCTCGTGGAGGTTGGAGATCTTCTTCTGAGTTGATTCCCCCATACTCCCTCCCTCCAGTCTCCTAGATATCCTTCCTAATCCTCCCCCCTCCTTACTCCCCTCCCTACATCTCCAGGTATCCTAGCAAAAAGTATGAGATACTCAGTTGAAAAAGAAGAAAGGTTCATTTTGGCTCACGGTTTCAGAGGTTTCAGTCCATGATGGATTGGCCCTATGGCTTTTGGGCCTGTGGTGAAGCAGCGTGTGGTAGAATAAACCACTCACCTCATAGCTGAGACATGAAGGAGTGACAGGAGAGGGATGAATACACACATCCGCTTTAGGTGTTCACTGCCACATGACCAGAAGGCTTCCACTAGGCCCACCTCTTAAAGGTTCCATCCTTTCCCAAAAGCACCATGCCTGGTGACCAGACTTAATGGGCATCTGGGGGACAGATCAGGAGAAATTTATTTCTCACAGTAGTGGAAGCTAGAAAGGCTTGATTTTGATCAAGGCCATGGCAGATTTAGTGTTGTGTGAGGAGCTGCTTCTTCATAGATGGCACCCTTTTTGTTGTCTCCTTACCTAGTAAAAGGGGTGAGGGAGGTTCTGCGGTTTCTCTTATGAGGGCACTGCTTTTGTCAGCTTTGCATAGCTCTGATAAAATACCTAATAAGAAAATCTTAGAGGTGGAAAAGTTTATTTTGATTCATATTTCAGAGGTTCAGTACATTGTTGGTAGACTCCGTAGCTCTGAGCCCACAGTGAAACAGAACATCATGGCAGAAGGGCATGACAGAGGATAGCAGCTCAGGACATGACAGCCAGGAAGCAGAGAGAGCACTCCACTCACCAGGGACAAAATACAAACCCCAAGTCATGCCCCCAGTCATACTCTACCTGCCTGCTGTTACCACCCAGTAATCTATGTCCGTGGATTAATACTCTGACTAGGCCACAACTCTCATAATCTAATCATTTCACCTCTGAACATTCTTGCATTGTCTCACACATGAGCTTTGGAGGGACACCTCACATCTATACCATAACAGGCACTAATCCCATTCCTGTGGGCCCTGTCCTCATGAGCTAACCACCTCCCCAAGACACAACCTCCTAAGACCATCATCTTAGGGGTGATGATTTCAACATTAAATTTTTGGGAGAGTCACAAAACATTCAGACAGTGGCTAGGGGGAAATGTCACAATTTACTTGGAAGGGTTTTGAGTTTTGATCATTGTGGAGTTAATACTAGAGCAATATAGCTTTTATATACTTCAGGAGTCTGACCGTGCAAAAGAATTTCCAGAAAATAAAATATAACTGAGATAAAATAAGAAACTAAATAAAGTAAATTACAGGACAACACAGTTGTGAGCTGGGTGATTAGGAAGATGTGAGGGGAAGGCCTTGGGAAAATAAGGGCAGAGAGATTTAGATGGGAAGCAAGCAGGGGGGGCCTTAGGAAGAGACTTGAATTAGTTTTTCTATTCATTGAGTGATTGTTTGTGTTGTTTGTGATAGAGAGGCCTGGGGAAGCTTCTCTGATGAAGGGACATTTGACCAGAGAGCTGCGAGGGGAAAGAGCAAATGGGAGTGAGCACAGAATGTGCAAAGGCCCTAAGGGAAAGAACACAGCACTTAATTCATATCAGCTAAAGGCCTTGCAGATTGTTTTGTTTGGTCCTCTTGAGTTTAAATTTATTTTGAATAAGCTATTTACATTTTAAAAATTGGTGTTTTTAATTTTAATGAAAATGCAGCTTTTTAATGTCCCTGTAAATAATGAGAGCTTTAAAGTGTCTTTTTTTATAGTCACAGTGATCTGAAACTGAGCAGGTCTAGGCAGGGCACCTGATTTCCAATTTAGCACAGACCAACTGGTGTGCTGCACACAGGCTGCAAACCTGCCCGATACACAAGTGGGAGACTCCTGGAGAACACACTTAAAAGATTAATGTTTACTCACAAAATATTTCTGCTCTGAAGCAGTGCAATGCCAAATAAAATTACAGCACCAGACAGAATACAAGCCTAAGTTTTCAGGCTGTCTGGAAACAATTCCCTGGCTTTCGTCCAGTAACCGGCAAAGTGATGCACCTAAATCCTCCAGGACCGTGCATTCTGAACAGTACCACTATTTATGTGGCACTTCTTCTGCAGTGCATCGCTTCATCTACTCCTCTCAGCAGCTTTCCTGGTGTAGCTATTATTATGCCTGTTTTATAGATGAGGAAACAGGAATTCACGATGTTTGCTCCAGTTGAACATAGTGACACTTGTAGTCCTAACTGCTAGAGGCATCTGAGCTTAGAGGATCATTTGAGCCCAGGAGTTTGAGACCAGCCTGGGCAACAGGGAGACCATATCTCAAAAAAGAAAAAAAAAAGATTTAATCCATTTGCTAAAGGGCATGTAATTACCTACATCAGAACTGAAGCCACAGATGCAGTGTTTAATGGCAAAAAGGGTGACAGTTTGAGTAAAAAGAGTAAGGTAGAATTATGTATCTCAAGGCTTGCAAACTTAGAGTACATGCATACAAAGGGATTCGTATTTTACGAACACACATACAAATGATGCACAGAGAGCACATTGCACTCATTCCTTATGGATACAAAAGAAGTTGAAGAAAAAGAGTTGTTTTATATGAATGAGCCCAAACCAGGCTCCCATTCTAAAGCTGCTATTGATTCTGTTTTGTCTCTGAATTCTGAAAATATTCTGCAGTTTTACCCAAGGAGGTGCAGCCTAGTGGCAAAAGATGAAGAGCATCCCCTTCTCTTTATCAGCCTAGCTGAAAATTTTGAATCTTCTGAGCATGCTCAGTTAAGGCTTGTCCCCATTGTCTGTTTGCTGAGGATGTAAAAGCAGATAGTGTTTTCAAAGGCGGTTCAGTGACTGGGGAGAATGAAGTCAGAATTTATTCAGAGGACTTTTGCACTGTCCTAAGTATACATGGATGAAAAAATAAATATTTTTTTAGTTTAAGAAATAATTGCAGTAAGGTGAACTACTATAGCACAATAAAGTACAGATAATAAGGATGCTTGTAAGAATCAGAATTTAGAGAAGGGCAAGCATCCCTATGTACTTCTAAAAGTTTAAAACAAGCCAACAATCCCAAGTTGTGATTTTTTTAGAGGTATCTTTTAAGATTTCACTTACACAGCAAAGTAACATGTAAGTGGATTTTTTTATTGCTCTCATTGGATTTTTGAATTCCTTAAAAAATAAAAAGTGCCTCTTTTCATTTAATGAAATTTTACCAATGGTTAGTGCATAATTTAACATAAACACTTTGGTCTTATTCTTTAAATATTGAAATGGACAAGATAATTGAAGTTTCTAAAACTGGCAGTCATAAGCACAGTAAATACATTTCCTAATGAATTCATTATTCTGTTCATAAGCATTTTACTATTCATTTGGTATTTTAAATCTTTTATATGTAAATGTGATCTGCTAGAGCTTAATATCCCTTTAATATCAAATATTTTTCTAAGAAAGTCTCAACTTCCACATACCCCAAAGCTATACAGTATCTGTGTGTTTAAGAAAGGTCTAATTCCCTCAGATTAAATTTTATCACAAATTGTTTTGCAGCGTTTTTACACTTCCGTTGCATTGGAGATTCCTTCTCTTCTTCCTCTCTCTTCTCCTCCTTATTCTCCTTCCAATTCAGTTACTTTGAAGAAGTTTTAATCACTTTGGGTACAGTAAGACAATTCTAGAATTCGTTTTAGAACATTAGTGGATCATTTTATACATATCTTTTTGATTTCTTGGCACTTTGGTCCTGGAGTCCTTTAGCACCTTGGATCTTTTACAGTTGTTATTGTTATCAGGGTGGGCTGTAATGTCAGGGCTTACTGAATAGACACGGGTGTTGTATATTTGGGGGGGGTGCTGGGGATTGAACTCCAGGGTGCTTTACCACTGAGCTACATCCCCACCCAGCCCTTTTTGTTTTGAAACAGGGTCTTACTGAGTTGTTTAGTGCCCAACTAAATGCAAAGGCTGAGCTTGCATTTGCAATCCCCTGCCTCAGCTTCACAAACCATTAGGATTCCAGGCATGTGCCACCACCAGAAGACAACTTAAAAAGCTAGATTTTCAACCCACTCTAGGGGTCATTTCCTCAGCCCCCAAGAATCTAGCTGATGACAGAGATAAGTACATGCATTGTGAGATGACTCTGATGTCACAAAAGCAATTTGTGTGTGTGCGGACCTGCTTTATGTCGGGGGTATGTGAACACACTCACATACACACATTTATTTATTCAAATAAAATTCATCCTCTTTATAGTATCCATTATGTGCTACAAAGAAATGCAAAGCTGCTAACTAAATATTGCACAGGAGACCATTATGGACCCATCAGAAATGGGTAAATGAATAAAATAAAATGGGGAATTGGAAATACTAAGAACTGAGTGAAAATGAGAAACAACAAAACTTGTGTCATGCAACTGCTGTAGAACTTAGAGAATACACTTAATTAGAAAAGAGGAAAATCAGAGAATCATGAGCTCAGTATATAATTAAGCTTGGAGACAGCAGAAGAATTAAACCCTCAAACAGTAAATGGAGGAAAACATTGAAGATTAACAGAGGTAATGAAATTGACATAATAGAGAGGGTCAACAAAGCCAGATATAGGTCCCGGCCTGACTAATTAAATAAATGATCTCTGGAAACACAGATCAAAAATAAAAGGACTGGGGATGGAGCTCAGTGATGGAACACTTGTCTAGCATGAGTGAGGCTGTGAGTTCAATCCCCATCACCTCAAAATAAATGAATAAAATAAAATAAAATAAAAGGAGAAGTCACTAATAAAATGTTGTAGAAAATAAAAAGATCAATTACAGATACTTGAGAGGTTTCAAAAAATCATAAGGGAGTACTATAACATCTTTCCAAGAATTGTCCACAAATACATATAATAATTACAAAAAAATACTACTACCAAAACTAACTCAGGAATAAGAGAAAAGTTGAACAATCTTACAAAGTTCCAAAAAAACTTTCATGCAGCAGAAAATCCATATTCTTTTAACAGTGAATAGTCCGCTCAACTGTTAGGGGATTTTTTAGTCCAATCGCAAATGTGATTCAAAAGAACAGCAAACATTATTTATGTCATGGAGTGGGTTTTATATTTATTCTAAAACCAGGTGAGAAGCTGAGAATGAAAAACTAAAAATCAAACTCACAAACTTAAAAGTTAAAATTCAAAGTTAAATGTTAGCAATAAAATCCAATGATTAGAAAATAGTATTGCATGACCAATTTGTGTTTATTCCTGTTATGCCAGGGTGGTTTAATATTATGTTTTAAAATGTCATTCACCATGTTAATGCTGAAGGAGAAACAAAAAGTTATTAACACATTAGGCAGAGAGAAAGCATTAGATAAAATTTAACACCCAGGCAGGACAAAAAGTCTTAGCAAAATAGGAACAGAAGAAAAGTTAAACTTATAAGTTATCTACAAAGGAACTATACTAAACCTATTCTTAACAGTGAAATATTAGACGTACTCATTTAAAATCAAGAAAAGTAAGAATTCCCATAATAATCACTTTTATTCACAATAATATACTTTTCTGACCTGCGTAATAAGAAAATATAAATAAGTAAAAGGATTTGAATGGAAGATACAAAACTCTCATTATTCTCAAATGAGATGACTGCAATAAAGAGAATCTTCAAGACTTGGTCATTAATAAGAAAACACTGAAAGATTTTTTAGGTAAAAATAACATTTTAAGTTTGCATTTTTATATCTACAATTAACAGCACATGTAATTTAGAAATTCTCTTTTTTATTTGTAAAGAGAGAGGGACAGTGAGAGAGAGAAAAAGAGAAAATCAATTTTATTTAGTTTTTAATGTGTCTTTCACTGCTCTGACCCTTCGTTGTGTATATGGTGCTGGGATTCAAACCCATATCCTTGTGCATGCCAGGCAAACACAGTAACCACTGAGCCACCGTTCCAACTCCTAGAAATCCTTTTTGTAATAGGATTTGTAATTTGTAATCAGTTCTTAGTATTTCCAATTCCCCATTTTATTTTATTCATTTACCCATTTCTGATGGATCCATAATGGTCTCCTGTGCAATATTTAGTTAGCAGCTTTGCATTTTGTAATAGAAATACGTAGGGTTGTTGTGAATAAATATATCAAAACCTGTTTAGATTTTTATGACAAAAATTCTATAGTTTTTTGGAAGTCATTAAATATGTTCTAACCAGAGTGAAGTGTTATAGGCATGAATAGGAAAACTTAAATATTTATTTTAATAAACATTCTGACTGCCATATTATTTATATGGGTAAAGAATAGCCAAGGGATTGTGAAGAAAAATATGGTGGAGACTTTGCCTCATCAAGTGTCAATGCATGTAAAGCAACACTGATTGAGCTGATCTCAATTGATCTGTACACCAGTACAGATGTGAAAGGGAGATCAGGTCACAAGATAACCCAAGAGCAGCCCCACAAGTATGCAAATTAGTATTCCTAATAATTATAGGACAGTATCACAGAGGCGAGCAATTACGTGGAAATACAAGCAAAAATTTCCATCCCAAAGAGGAAACAGATATGGCTTCTTAGTGAATGCAAAGTTACTCAACCTCTTTAATTATCAGAACTGCAAATTAAAATCACCATGAAACACTATGGATTTTGGAAATAAAATCCCTCTATATGTTATACTAGTCAGGATGTAGAACCAGAGGAACTGTATACTATACAACCATTGTGGAGACTAATTTGGTGCTATTTGTCCAGTGAGCTGGTAGACATATTCCTACAACCTTAAGATAGCAAACCCTGTGCCGTTGTCATGAAGATATGAGTATTCTACAAGCACAGTGGAGATGCTCACAGCAGTGTACCTTGTCTAATAATAAATGGGAAACAACAGGAGAATGAATGGATTGGGATATGTTCGTGCATTGAAATGCAGTTAGGTAGTCAACGGGAATGAACCAGAAGGGTATGGTGGTGTGCACATGTAATCCCAGCTGCTTGGGAAACTGAAGCAGGCAGATCACAAGTTTGAGGTCAGCCTGAGCAATTTTGCAAGTCCCTGTCCCCAAAAAACAAAACAAAAACCCCTGAGAATGTAGCTACATGGTAGAGCACTTGTCTAGCATAATCAGAGGTCCTGTTTTTGATCTCCAGTGCAGAAGGAAAAGAAAGTGAATGAATGAAAATGACTTGTATGAATGAAATTGAAATAGTACGTTTTATGAGAAAAAGCAAGTTGTAGAAAAATATACAGGGAAGGATGACACTCATGTTTAAACACCATGAATTTATGTTACAGTATGCTTAGAACCAAAATAATGCTATGGATTACTTAGGGATTTGTGCAGAAGATTTTATAGGATGATGTGGGCATGATAAACCCAAATTCAGCCTCCTGGTCTCTCAAGTGAACTCCGGAGAGGAAGGGGTCGAAAGGAGGAACCCACTGGCAGAATTGGCTTTTATTTAAAGGTCAAGTTTTATCTCATAATCAGGGAGCAGCAAGATTATTCTTTCTGCTTTTTGGTATAACTTTCAGACTGCATAACATTTTTAATTAAAAATGCAGGAGTTTAAAGATCATTGCTGCAGTCATTCTTCATGGAGAAAAGACAGAATTCTTCGGATGGTAATATGAGTAAATATTCATATATCCTCTTCTCTCTCTTTGTCCCTGTGTTTTAAGGCTGGTTCCAGAGCTTCCCCCAGAACAGAGAGACCCAAAGAAAATCACCCAGGGGCTCCTTATAAAAGGCCCAAAATATGGCAAAATGCCTACATGCACATGCATAGCATTAGATACAGTAGATTTTCTTCCACAGGCCACAGAGGAATCAATGCTGGATAGCTTGTGATTGCTCCCTAACATAGTCTGCCTTTTAACCCTTCAAAGAAACAAAGCCTCAATTATGTTTGATAAATAAATCGAGCCTCTTTCTCTCCCATTCCCTCACTGATAAGCCTCATCTCAGCATCCTATTTCATGCTCACTGGATCAAATCTCCCAGGGACTCCCACTCTCTCTGCATTTGTTTTCAAGCCTAAGATACAATCTGATTGACATTTCTTCTCCAAATTGTGCCTAGGATACTTTATTTGCCACAAAATGGCTTTGAGATGATGTTCCCACTGCCAAATGAAGTGTAGCAGCAATTAACATAATTGCCCTTTAAATCCCAGTCCCCATGAGAGTTGGGCCCAAGTGATCCAGAATGGCTATTGCTGTAAGTGCTCCACAGGGCAGATAGGTGGACAAGATCCATGTGCACAGCAATGGGCATCTCTGAGAGTCCATCCAGTACACAGTCAGAGGCCAAGTTCTGTGCTGGGTCCAGGAGCCACATAGGAATAAATACTAACTATGGTGCTTTTTTTTTTTTTTTTTTGGCCTGACACCAGTTCTCCAACTCTGCAGAAATTAGATGGGGTGTTCTACAATTCAACCCTATTCTATTTGCAACACACCCCACAGGCTTAAGGATTCAGTCCCACAAGATTGACTCAATATCAAGTAGCAGGCCCCCAGATTAGCACACTTCTGTCCAACAGAGCTCTAATGTTGAGAGTCCTCACAATCCCCCACTCCAAGTTGCATAATTTGTTAAAACAATCGTTTGTTATAAAGGTTACAAATGAACAGGCAATGAAGAAATGCACAGGGCCAGGGAGGAATAGGGATAGATTATGGAGCTTCCATCTATGTTCTCTCTGGTAAGCCAGCACCTGGAAATCCCAACCAACCCAGAAATTCTTTCACCCTGATATTCAGAAGGTATTTTTGTTTTGTTTTGTTTTTTGAGTCAAGGTCTCACTAAGTTGCTGAGGCTGACTTTGAACTTACCTTAGACTCGAGCCACTGGGATTATAGCGAACACCACCATGCCCAACTATTCAGGAGTTTCTAATAATGGACATTAAGTGAGGCATTAAGTCACTGAGCAACTCAGACTCCAGCCCTTCTCCTCTCCCTAGAGACTGAAAGCTCAACCCTAGAGTCAGTTATGCCTTGGGCTTTCTGGTGAGAAGTTCTCACCATGAAACTGTCTAGAATCCCCAGCCACCAGTCATCTCATTACCAAACTCTTATCAACATGGGGATTCCAGGGGTTTTAGGAGCAGTGTGGTACAAACCAGAGACAAAACCTACTATTTATTTTTTTCTGTCCCCTCCTCTGTAGTGCTGAGAGCTCTACAGACGCATGCTGTGCTGTATCAAAGCCAGGGAATTAGGGACAGAGGAGGCCATAAATGCAGAAGTGTATCCAGGCAGGGCTCTGAAGGCAGGTGTCTGAGCAGAACCACAAGGGGAGGGCAGACAGCGTGGCAATCCAAGATCCTGCACTGTGAGTCCTATCATTACATATTTTTTTCTTCAAACCAGGGTGAAAAAGAGAACAGACTTAACAGGAGCCTTTAAGCTGGACCCTGTTTACCTGAAGCACGACCATGAGGATTCAGGTAAGTGGGTGCTTGCTTTTTCAGTCTGTTTCCACATTTGTTTTCATCAGCACTGCATTGGAAGGGACTAAGAGCCAGGAAATGCCTGTTCACCTCCAGGGAGACCTCTGGGGTGGTTAGGTGGGGTGTGTGTGTGTGTGTGTGTGTTTGCAGTGTGTATACCTGTATTTCCCCCTTATAGCTCTTTCTTGTGTCTTTAACTTATCCATGAAGCTAGCACTGCTCAGGGCTGGGGCAGAAGCAGCATCTGGAGTCAGTGGGGCAGCCAGGGGACTTTGGTGTAGGCTCAGGCCCCTACTGTGAATTAGGAAACACCTTTACAAAATGACTGCTCTAATGTTTTTCCAAAGAAGGATTTTAATGCCTTCTACCAATACCAAGAGGAAGGAAGGAAGTAAATGAAGAAAATTCAGTAGCAGAGAGGAGTGAAGAGAAAATGTGACAAACCATGGTCAGGGTCAGTGCACAAGTACACACATCACTTGTTTGGTTGTAGACCCACTGTCTGTGCCAGGCACTTACAGGCAGTTTTCAAGCCACAGGGGTGAGCAGAGACTGCTCCCGAAGGCCACAGTATGGAATGCACAGTTAATGAGGTGGCCTCCAGTTTGGCTGTGGGTTTTCCAAAGTCGAAGGCAGAGAGGGAAACAATGAAGTATGCACATCATGGTTGCTGAAGTCAGCTTTGTGTTACTACAAGAAAATACCTGAGTTAATACACTTAGAAAGATAAAAGGTTTATTTAGATCACAGTTCTGAAGATGAAGTCCAAGATTGGATGGGCCATCGTTTGGACCTCAGGAGAGGGAAGCATATTGTGGTGGGAGTATGTGACAGTGAGTGACCACATCACAAGCCAGGAAGGAGAGAGAGAGAGAGAGAGGAGAAGGTTTCCACATTCCCCTTTGAGGGCGTACCCGCAAAACCTAAGGACTTCCCTTAAGTGTCCACCTCTTAAAGGTCTACAGCATCTCTTTATAGTGCTACTCTGAAGATAAAGTCTTTACATTATAGACCTTTGGAGTTACTATTCCTATTCAGACCACAGCAGTGGTTTAGGGTGAGAACAGAGCTTTCCCCAAAACAGAGATATGCTAGAGAAATTCCTCCATGTGTCCTCATAAGATGCCTTTCCACGAGGCAATAGAATTCCTACAAAACATAAAACAGCACATTCTGTACAACTACCACCCTTGCTCATAGGACACAGTCAAATGCCAAATTGTGAGTTAGCATAGTAGGACTCTGAGGAGGCCCCCAGAAGGTGGAAATCCAGATTTCACAGAAAGGTAGCTCCATTCAAAGGTAAAATCTGAAATTAGAAGAATAATCTCAGTGACACCAAAGTGCATGGAATGGAAAATTTCAAAATATTAACAGTACTTACATCTGGATACTGCAATTTTTTTGTGAATGTGCTCAATTTTCTCTACACTCTCAAAAACAGAGCCATTAGAAATATTATTTTAAATGTCAGGGTTCACAAATGCAGTGCAGAAACCTGCCCCCAGGGAAGTCTGCATGATCCCTACGTGCAGGGCTTAGGCCCTGAAAACAAGGAGACTCAGCTCACCACAAGTCATTTTGAGTCTTCTCGTTCCAGTTGCCTCTCCATCACTCAGAGACAGGATTCCTGCATCTTTGCTGGTTGTGGCTCTTGTCCATCCTTCCCCAACTGTGTATCCTACCAGAGCCTGCCCGGTGCAGCCCATGTGTATCAGGGCGTGCGGCCCTCCTATTCCCATCTTGTCTCCTTCAACATTGCTTCGCAATTGTCTTCACCCACTCCAAGCTGTTATTTCCTTTTCCCTGTGACTTCATTTCAGCCAGAAATGCCCTTCCTGGTACTTGTGTTGCCTACCTGTTAAGATTTTAAGGATTTCTAAAAGAATACATCTTTTAATTAAAAAAAATTTTTTAGGGATCTGTTGAGACCCTGGTCAAGTCAAATGTGTAAGAGCAACCCAAGCCAATATCCCTCACCATATTATTATGCTAATCTTGATCTATCTGCGAGGGCACTTACATGTATATTTTTATCTTCCCTTGGGACACAGCACCTCCTGATGGCAGAGAATTTTTCTTATTCTGTTCTAGATCTCTCACTGCTTCCCACACGGTGGCTATGTGTGGGCTATCGTGGGGCCTGATGCAGTGCAGAATGTGAATTAGTTCATGAATGATAGGCTACATCTTGGGGAACTTCTGTTATCTTCAAGCTTTTTGAGTAATAATGATTCCACAGAATCTTAAAGTATTAGTGAGAGAAGAAATCTTAAAAATCGCATGATCCAACTCCTTAAAATTATAGTGGGAGGGAGGAAATGAGCTTTGGTCTAGAAAAGGATGTAACTTTGGTCCCTCGGTAGGAGCACTGGAAATGTAACAGAAGTTAAGGCAAAAATGCCATTGTCTCTCGTACAGAATCGCAGTGATCTAAGACTCTTGCCTCCCAGCAAATGGTTGGGTTTAGGAAAGGAGGGTCACATCTTGTGTGGTTGCCTTCCATTGCAAGGCTCTCTGGATGAACACACTCTGCCTGGCTGCAAGGCCCTGGAGGGCTGTCCATGCTCTGCACACCACATCCTCAACAGGTCCCTGCCTCATTGGCACTCTCCAGAGAGTCCTCAGGATGGATGTGTCCTCCTTGATGAGGTCCTCCTGGGCCTTTCCAAGCCCTCAGGCCCCTCATCTCAGCAGCCTCCTTTCTCAGGTCACCCCATGCTTTTTCTGGACCTTGTCTCCAGCTGCAGTCCTCTGGCTCCCTGGTTTACTTGTTTGCTGTCCATCTCTCCCGCCAGAACACTAGATCTGCAAGGGACAGCCTTGCCATCCTGCTCAGTACTTCAATAGTGCTTGAGTGGGTGGAGGGAACACACCTAGCAGCACGTGTCAGGTTGATGATGATCAACCCTCATGCTGAGGTTGTACTTCATACAGGTCTCGGTGCACTTGGGCCAATAGGGTTGGCATTCCATCACCATAGGTCTAGCTCCACTAATTCAACCAACTGTGGATCAAAAATACTTGAAAAGAAAAACAATTACTTCTGTACCAAGCATATACAGACTGTTTTCTAGTCATTATTCCCTATGCAATACAGTATAGCAACATAGCATTTACACTATATTAGATAGTATAAGTAATCTAGAGATGATTTAAAGTATACCAGGTGATGTGCGTAGGTTATATGCAAATGTCATTTTATGTAAGAAATTTGAGCATCCTCAGATTTTGGTACCTACAGGAGGTAACTGTTTGGTGCCTGCAGGAGCCAACTGTTTATAGCTGCTTAATGGAAGACATTGAGCCAGATTCAAAATAAATGAAATTCTTTCTGCAGAAAATTCTGTCAGAATACTGGTGAGAGGGGAAAGCAGTCACTCCTGTTACATAGGCTTTTCAGAGAGTCTTTGTTTTTAAAGATCTATCTTTGGGAAACAAAACAGTCAATGCTAAGATAGAAAATTCCACAATCTAATCACTTTGATACACATTATCAATCTTTTGCTGTATTTCTTCCTAGTCTTCTTTTATGCATTTTAGATTTTAATGTTTTATCTATATTTAAAATTTACAAACTGCTCATACCACATATATCTTATGAAGTTTTAAAGACTTAGTAGGCACATAATAGATATTAAGCTCCTAAGACAGTGTAAATAAGACTATTATCATGGGAAATTAATAGATTAGAGGAGTTCATTACTTTTTATAGTAAATGATTATACAGTGAATCTCCAAAGTTGAGCCAGTTCTTCAATGAGTTCTTGAGGAATGAAACAGATTCACTGAGAGGCAGATTCCACCTTTCTTCACTAATGGTGTTGTTTGGATGTAGAAGCTACTGTCTGAATCCTTTTCTTTGAAACTTCAAAATGCACTCTCCAATAGAATTTTCTGCAGTAAAGGAAACATTCTATGATTTTATGCTGTCCAATGTGGCAGGTGAACACTTGAAAGGAAGTTCATCACACTAAATAACTACTTTTAAATTTTCCTTTAGTTTTAACTAATTGGAGTTTAAATAGCTGCTCAAATGGGGTCATTTATTCATTTGCATTGATGACAGTCATCTGGAAATTCAACAAGTTCTCCGAGTGCCTACAATGTGCCAAATATTGTGTCCTCTGTGAATCACTGAATTTGATAGTCCTACATTTCCCTCCAGCACTGCTTTTTACCCTGAGAAAATACCTGGTCTTTCCAGGGAGCTAGATGCAGTCAGGGAATGGCTTCAGGTTTCTTGTAAATATATCATGGACCTTCCTTTTCCATCGATGGTGAGTTGTATTAGGTTATTTGTCCTGACTGAACATGGTAAAGGTCTGCTACAGCCACTCTGCAGTTGATATTGCCTTGGAAGTTGGAATGCTTATAATGTGCCTCATCTGATCTAGACAAGTGGAAAAGATTTCCATGGCATGTAACTCTTCCACAAAGCTGTGCAGCAGAACTGCAGCACATCCTTATAACTCTCACCTGATCTGTGGATAGAGTCACTTGTAGAAACTCATCCATGAACCCTCACCCAGAGGTCTTTTCCCATGTAATCCTGGGATGTATCACTTTAGGCATGAGGGGAAACTGAGGTTCAAAGCAACCAGTTTTCATAACCAACATGGAGCCACCAAAGCCAGAATTAAGAAACTAACTCAGTAGATTATATATTCATGGAGCATCTGCTCTGTGCCAGATGCTGAACTAGATCGACGAATATGGAGATGAACACTCCCACCAGGTTCCATTCTTTTCTTTATTATTCTCATCACTCTTTGTATTACCAATTCTCCTTCCCATGCATGAATGAATGGATAATGAATGATTTACATGATCTGAATGTAACTTACTACTGGGCACGAGGTGAAATCTCAGATGTCCATGCTTATGCTGCAACAGAAAGCAAAATTAATGGTGTTTCTTTAATAATTTAGCATTTCCAATGTGCATCCTGGACGTGACGCTCTCAGAGGACTCCCTTGGAATCTGTTACCTTGAGATGTGCCATGGGCAACTCCCAATTCCAGACAGCTCTTGGGCAGTTCTATGTCTGCATCAAAAAACTGTCTGTGATATAAGAAATCTATCTTAAAGATGAAAATGATTATTGTATGTCAATATATTAGTCTAATGGTTTCTTTTTTCTTTTTCTTCTCTTTTCTCCAGGGCTTATCACTGACTACAGGGTAAGTGGGTGATTTGTCTTACCAAACCAGGTCCATTATAATCCAAAATGTGAATGGAGTGCTGGGGCTTCCATGGCTGGGACTGTTGCCTTGCCTTACCTCATGAGCAGGATTCCTTTGGGTCCTAACTGATCAATCATGTGGGCTATCTCAGGCAATGGGCAGCTCTGCTGAGCCCACCACTCAGGGGTCCCAGGTTAGGAGGAAATGGTCTTGATTGTACTCTGAGGCAGGGGAAAGGAGCTTCTGCTCCCCAATTCTTTTGGAAGGAAGTCTCTCTCTCACCTGAAACAGCCTCCTTTCTGGGTTGTGACTGTGTCCCTGGGGTGGCATCCTGAGAAGTGGGAGAAGTACAGAGACCAGCAAATGTGCTCAGATTAGGGGATGGTTATCTCAAAGCTTGGCCTCAAATTGCTTTGCTTCTCTCTTCCTTCTATTTGCCACAAGTGTTTCATAAAGTGTATTTTGAAAAGAACAGGCCTTACTCTGGAAAGGAATATGAAATGATAGTAGTACTGAGAACCTATCACAAGAATAGGGACTTGGGACACTCAAGGGGAAAGCAGATGGGGCCATCAAAAGATGAACTATGCACAGTTCCCTTTGTGTCAGATGTGGTACAGAATGTCATCAAGGCAAGGGCTGTGGTGTTCTGACTGAGGTTGTATGGCTGAGCTGTCAGGGCCAGCATGTTTGCATTTGATAAGGTAGCAGGAGACCTAATCCTCAAAGGCATAACTGTCCTTGTCTTTTCCTGTGACAGCTGCAAGCTGGGAGTGCAGGGCACCAAGAAGCCTTCCCAAGTCAACATGGTTCATCCTAGGACAGAGTTTTGGTAAAGTTTGTGTAACCACCCAGTTGTACAACAAGGAGAGAGGCCAGGGTGTGTGTAATATAGGCATGATAGGGAGATATGAGCATGGCCTTACCTCACTTAACATTGAATATAAAATTTTTATTTAGGATGCAAGTTATCTTATAGGAAGTTATTCAAGGTATAGTATGATAATAATATTAAACATAGTTTGAGGTCAGAGACACCCATAATCTCCCCATTTTTTTTGTACTGGGGATTGAACCCAGGGATGCTCTACCACTGAGCTACATCTCCATTCCTTTATATTTTGATACAGGGTCTTGCTAAATAACTTAAGGTCTTACTGTGTTGCTGACACAGGCCTCAAACTTGCAATTCTCATGCCTCTGTCTCCCTGTTTCTGGGATTATAGGCTTGTACCACACTGCACCTGGCTAATCTCCCCCATCTTGACACCACAATAGGTTTTGCATTTTTAAGGACTCCCCTTCTTCCTGATGGGTCTCAGATTTAATGTTTTGAGGAGCCATATGCTGCTTGGGCCACAGTAAAGTTAGCTTTTATTTCACTGAAACTTTGTGGTATGAATGTTTATTTCCCTATCATTTAGCTATTTCTTTACAAATTTTTCTTGTTTTCCTTAATTATTGCGCAGTATACATATTACTACTTAGTGTATAAAATGGAGAATTGGACAATTAAGCCAGAGGACATGAAAATTTTGTGCTTTTTGTTTTTAAAAAAATTTTGCTTCTTCACAAGTTAAATATCATTAGATCAGAAAGGTATGACAACAGGCCAAGTTCACTTGAAATAACAGGCTGTGCTGTAAGCTACACATTGACTACTACACCCTCTAAGAAACAAACTGCTTTTTATAATTTTGGTGCTTTCTTTCAAAGCTTGGGATAAGACCCCCTGCTTGCACCCAGCCCTGACTCCTGCCACCACAATACTGGCTCAATGATGAGGCTGTCTCAGCTTTGCCTGTGTTCTAGGGCTACTCAAGGAATCTGAATCCTCAGATAGCATCTACCATCCACCAGGAATTGAAGACAAGCAGGGCCCGCTGTGTGGAGAATTGGGAGGTCATCAGAGGTTGCCCTTCCCTGGCCTGGCCTGAGTTTCTGTGAAATCCTTTCCACACCTTCTCTTCTTCAGTTTCCCTGCTTCCCTCCAAGACACATCTTCTTCCTACCCGCTGCAAGGCCTGCTTCAGCCCCCATCAGATGAGGGCACTGAGCTCAGGTTTTTCTCTCTCTGCTTGTCCTCTGTGGTAAACCTCACTCTCTCCAGGCACTGAAATCTTCAGGCTGCACCTGCTTCCCATGGCTAATCCAGAACTCCTGAACCCTGTCTTTCCCCTCCTCTCTTGGGTTCTATATTGTTTTTTGCCTTTCTGTTATTTCAACCAGGAATCTGAAATGTAGACCTTTTATCTCTACTAGTTTAGCGAAAAGTATTGGCTTCAGATAGAAAAAGTTCCACCATTAGCTGGTCTGCCCTGCTCTGCTTCCAAATGTCCTCTGAACACATATGCATCCTGCTCCCGTTGCTTCTGTGGGAGACTTTGATCTCTTGACTTGGAGGCAGTCTTCTAACCTGCCACCCCTTTCCCAGCCAGGAACTGTGCTTCTCTGAGAGCTACTCAGAGGAGAGCAAAGCCCCAAATCTGCCCTCTGTGCTTCCAGCCACTGCGGGAGACAGAGGTACAGAAGATAACCTGGCCGAGATGACCCTTCTCTGTCTAGCTGGGAACTGTCATCTGAAACACCTTACTCTTCCCCAATAGCTATTTCTGGTCTAAAGAAAAATGTCCCAACCATGTAACTAGTTCTTAAGTATCCTGGTTTCTCCCTGTGTCATTTGTGACATCCTATGATGATAAAGCCTCAGACATGACATCCTGGCAGTGTGTAAACAGCTTTTGTTTGGCTCTCTTATTGCTAGTTTTTTTTAAATTTTTTAAGTTGTAGCTGAACAGAACACCTTTATTTTATTTATTTATTTTTAAGCAGTGCTAAGGATAAAACCCAGAGCTTCATGTATGCTAGGCAAGTGCTCTGCCACTGAGCTATAACCCAGACCCTCCATCCTGATTGCTTTAGAGGGTATGGTGTCCAGGCATGTGTGGAGCAGCCTGGACTGTTCATCCTTCCCTGGCTTGTGAGGTACCCTGGGGAAATTGTGCTTTATGTTCTGCAGCCCTAGAGAGAACCAGGGGATGGCACAGCATGTACTTGCAGTAAATATTTCATGGGGGGTGAATGGATAAATTTTATGATAAGCTCGTGAAGAGAAAGAGAGAAGTTATTTTGGAGCAGGGTGGCTTCTAGGCATGGATTGGATGCACCTGAGCCTGTCCTTATTCATTATCTTTAGAAAACAGGAGTGGTCATGTGGGACACAGTCAGGGCATCCCCACCAGGGTGGAACACGGTTGACCAAGTGTAGGGCACAAGCCAGTCCCTGGGTGTGCAAAGGCCTGGGGTACTCTGGCTTTGCTACTTCCATCTCTTGGCCAGAAGCCTGTCATGACTTCCCATAGGACCCTCTCCGTCTGCCACAATCCAAGAGGAGCCCTGATCATATTTCCTGGCATATTTTCTTTGCTACTATCTTAGAGTACAACACCCATATACACCTTGAGGGCTCTTCTATGATCCCCATTTTTATAGTGTCTTCAGGTAAATGCTTCCATGGCCCAGCATTTTCCTTGAAAGAGTGGTGCTGTGCTCAGAAGGTGAAAGAAAAGAACATCATAGATATTATTTCATTCAAAGAGATTGGCAACTCAAAATGAAGACCATCACAGCTACCAGGCAGGGGAGAGGATTCCCAGGACAGAATGTTACCAGCTGGGCTAGTCAGGGATGATGGGAACAAATAGGCTTAGCAGGACTTTTGACCCACCACTGGATGAGGGCACGAGGACTGAACCTCCGGCCTGAGAGGTAGTCGCCCAGGATGCAATTGTTGGCAAAAGCATTTTGCATTGTTTCTGGTTGTGAATTGTGGACTGAAGAAGCATCATTTGCCTAAAATTTACACAATGTGAGTAAAGTGGGCATGTTATAACCATTGCACAGGTGAGGAGCCAGGTATAATAAAGTTAAAGAACTTTCAGAATCCAACCCAAAGGAAGAACCTAGGACTTAGGTCACCAGCTCACCCCACCCAGCTGTACTCTACCCTAAGTTGTTTCAATGGGGAAACTGCACCATCTGGTATATTTCAGTAGCTTATCAAGAATAGGTAATATTCAAGTTTCTAAAGTTTTGATCATAGAGGAAGAATGTCCAAAGAAATATATCATTAATATTTGGAAGACTCAAATACTAGTTGGGGACACTGGTGGTGTAGCTAAGTGGTAAAATACTTGCCCAGTGTACACAAAGCCCTGGATTTCACCCCAAGTACCCTCTAGAAGTCAATCAAATTGACTTCCACATGCAGAATCATTTTGGATGACCCATGTGAGAAGGTAGAAGGGCGATTGCTTCAATATTCACTAAGACCGGGATGGGCTGCTCTCAATCAGGCCAGCTTCTGGGCTTGTGGTTGGAATAAGGTAGCAAACTAGACAGAGTCCCTATTCCTTCCGGACTTACATTCTAATGAGAAGTGAGTCTGGGTGCACAGGAAATTGCAGCTCATGTGATGAGTTACACTATGGTCTAATGCAGGTGAGAAAGAACAGAGAAAGGGTATCTGACACAGGCCTGTGTCAGGCTCCAGAGAGCCAGTACCAGCAGGCTTTTCAGAGTCACATTTGAGTGAATGAACAATAAAATGTACAAACTGTGTACTTTTTCACCCCAGCAACATCATAAAAATTAAGTTTACCTTGTTTTTCTTCCAAATGTTGGACTTGAATCACGTTTTGATTGTCAGGAGGTTGACTTGGCAAGGAACGCTCTTGGAATGCTACCTCCATGCTGAACAGCAGCAGGGAGCCACTGCTTCGCTGGCAGTTAGTTGTGTGGTACTCTTCCTCTTCCTCTTTTAGATTTTCCAAAATGGTGAGTTAGCCTCATTCTTTCTGAACTGCCCAACAGCTTGCAAACACATTGCTAAATCACTAACAGCTGCATGTATGCAGATGCATTCCAGCTCTGCCACCCGCTAGGTTGGTGACATTAGACATACCTGCTTTCTGTCCTATAAAGGGAAGATATGAACCCATATTTCACAGCAGTGTGAGGAAGATAAGATGTGATGAAGTGTGAATACACTTAGCAGAGTGCTCAGCATAAAATCAGGGGGAAATCATGTTAAATGCCTCTGAGCCTAGCTATTGGGTCCATGTTTCTCTTTGCAACTTGAGATACTCCCACAGAAGGAAGCACTGCTTCTTTAGCAGTTTGGAATGCTGTTCTTCATTAATTCAACACACACTATAGTTATCCCCCCTTATCCAGGTTTCACTTTCTGTGGTTTCAGTTATTCATGATCGATGGTAGTCTGAAAGTGTTAAGTGGAAAAATCCAGAAAAAATAATTCATAAATTTGAAAAAAACTTTTATTCACTATATCATGATGATTGTCCCATTTTATTTTAGTCATTGTGCTAATTTCTTCTTAAGCCTAATTTATACGTTAAACTTTATCACAGGAATGCATGTCTCAGAACATGTCCCCAGTGGATGGAGGGTGACTATGTTTAGAATCTGCCTGTGTGTCCTGCTCAGGAACAGTGCTGGGCTTAGGCTGAGTCTCTCTACAATCTTAGATGCCAGGCAGCCCCAGTGAATCTGGATGTCCTTCCTCACCTTATCACATCACCCCTCACCCTGCAGGGAGCCTTCTTTCTGGCTCTTCAGGGAAGGAGCTCAGGGAACAGAGAGGAATGGAAAAGAGTTTCCCTCACCATCTTCTTGCTAAGCTCAAATAGAATATTACTATTTAAAAGACAGCCATGACCTGCTACCAGATTGTCTTCACCAACAGCCCATTCCTTTCTTCCCTTTCTATTCTGACTTGCTTTATTACATTTACAACCCTTGGAGAGTCACAAAGGATGTGAAGTGCAGTCAGTCAAAACCTGGGAAAACGAGGGAAAGCAGGGGGAACACTTCTTTGAGGACCAACACATGGAAATGAGTTATCTTTCAGTGGAGGGGTCTTGGGGGCCACTCTCCTGTAGTCACTGAGAAAAGAAGGGAATTAGTATTGGTCTAGAAAACAGTGCCAGGATATCATGGGCACTACCACCAAGTGGCAGATAAATGTGGGCTTTAGCTCCCTCTATCCCTACAGAGACAGCAGTGCAAGACTGCTCGCTCCCACTAATGGTAAACTTCCTAGGAACAGAGCCACAGCTTTCCTGCTTGCTCTCTGTGAAACCCCTTTCCCAGCATGGATGTAAATTCAGAGAACATTTGTCAAGTGAAAACAATAATCATCAGTGCCTCCCACGTTAATGATTCCTCTCTGTCTTCATTTCCTTCAGAGAAAATTTGCAAAGAGAGCCTGCCATTGTGATCCTGCATAGGAAATGGGCAGCAAGAGTGGAGCGACCACAGGGAATTAGCAGCCTCTAAGATAAACAGGCCAACGATGGGTTGAAAAGGAATCCAGTTTTTTCTATGTTCCTCTCTGATGTCCCATTTTATGTTATATTTCAGCACTGGCAGATCCCACTGGGTCGAAGATTCCGCTCTTTGAAAATGTGGTTTGTCTTTAGAATGTATGGAGTGAAAGGACTGCAGGCTTATATCCGCAAGGTACTGTCTTCATTCTTTAGCTCAGTAATACTACAGAGGGCTGAGGAGACTTAGAAAGGAATTCAGATGTCTTAGTAAGTAAATATGGGCAAACATCACTTAACGATGGCGATATGTTCTGAGAAAAGCATCATTAGGTGGTTTCACCATTGTGTCAACGCACTTATGCAAACTAGGATGACGATGACCTGGCTGGAAGATACAGTCCAATGGGACCACCATGGTATATGTGGTCCATTGTTGACTGAAATGTCACTTCACAGAACATGGCTGTTTATGGTAAAGGGAGCAAACTGTACTTTGGGTTGTTGAGATTATAAGATGGTCAAATGTACAATTACAGATCTTTTAAGACAGTTCTACTAGGATTACTTCTCCAGGAAGATGGTCAAAGTAAAAACAGTAGGTAGACTGTACATTTGCCATTCCTAGCCGACGGTGAGGTTTATGGAGCAGTGAGAACATAATGTGTTTTTCTTTAGAAAACTGCTAAATTGCTTATAATAGGAGAATTTCAGAGTTGGTATGTAATAGATACCATCTAGTCCAACTGTTCTCAAAAACAATTTTTGACCTGCAGTGCCAGCCTGGGATGGGTCCCAGCAACCTGTTTTAATAAACAATCCAGTCACTGTGATATGCACTGAAATTTAAGAACCACTGTTCTGCTTCATGTTCCACTACTCTACCTTTTTTGTTCCTCAGCACTTGGAGAAGCTGAGGCCTGAATATGAACCAGGACTCACCCAAGGCCTACCCAGTTAGCCAGATAGAGAAGACCTGCTGACTTCAAACTGGGTCCTTCCTTCCAATCCTTTTCTAAGCCAGGGCCTCATCCTGGTGGTCAGAGATCCCCAGGCTTTGAAGGAACAGGCATACCTGTGGTTTCCAACCCTAGTGATCATGACAGTGCTTCACTTGAAGTCCTGGTGCTGCTGCATCTCCAGCTGTGCAGCTAAAGGCAGGGTCTGAATGAGTCAGCCTCCTCCCTGTGACAAGGACACAGAAATGCACCCATTTTAAAGCATTGGCTAAATTCCTATCACAAGGCACAAACTGGTATGTGTCTGCCTCAGAAGTCCATTCTAAGAAAATCTATGGAGTTGTCAAGAACTAAGAGCATCTATCTGGGATAAAGAACTAGAAAAGGGACATGCATGTGAATTTATGAGTGCTCTATCTCCTGTCCTTAACGAGAAAAGTATCAGGAGAATGAGAAAAAAGGCAAAAAATAAAAAAGAGTGGTTTATCTGTCTAAATCAAGTCATCCGTAAGCTCATCCGTATGCTGCTTCATATTATAAACACAACACACCTCTTTCTAAAAGGTCCCCAGTTCTGCCTCAGCAGCAGTGTGGGCATGGGCTGGGCAAGCCTGCTCCCTAAGCAGGAACCGGCTTTAAGGATACCTGTGTCCAAAGTCTTTGGCGCCCTCTGGTGATCAGACTAGGGATTGCTGATTTTCCAAACAGCCCTGGTCCAGAATTTGCCCGGAGCTCCTCCAAGCACCTGCCACGTGATAGTTATCCCTCTCCCAATCCCTGGCCCGGTGTTGGATACTCAGTTCGGAATGAGGGAGAACTCCTACCCCGCGAGAGATTTTTCTCCATGAATCAAAGATTATTTGAATCAGCTTCTGCGTTCTTAACATCTAGAAGTCAAATCAGGTTGACGTATTTAATGAGAAAAGGCAGCTCTTGAATGTGAGAGGGTGTGTGTGGTTTCCATCTCTCAGGGGCAAAAACCGTGCGCCAAGAGCCGCACCAACCACAGAACTGAAACTCCTATATTAGGTAGCTGCGTTGGAATCCCAGCTCAGAAGGCCTGGCCATAGAACCTTTGGACATGTTGTTAAACCTTTCTGAGCCTGTTAGCTGAGCTGGAAAACGGTTATAATCCAATATCCATCACTAAGTTGTGGATTGTCATGAGGATGAATATTCTCTTCTAGAATATTCCCGTACCTCTTTGCAATGCTTGTTAATAAATTATAAAAGACAATTTTTTTCCAGGCTGGGTTGTAGAAATAGTCCCACAAACAGAAGAAAACAATGGTATTTTTCTGAGGTCATTAGGTCTTTGTGGTAATAAATGAGTTTCTTCTAAGACTATGTGGGAACAGCTGGTGAGGGGACAGCACAAACATTTGAAGAAAATTGCAAAGCACATGTAAATGAACTATAGATGGGCAGTCTATTAAGGTTTTCTAGGTGGTTAAATTTTGAATTCAGTGGTGATGAGAAACTCAAGCTGCTATTCCTCTTTATTCCTCTTTCTCTCTCAAGCATGTCCAGCTGGCTCACGAGTTTGAGTCTTTGGTGCGCCAGGACTCCCGCTTTGAGATCTGTGCAGAAGTTACTATGGGGCTGGTCTGCTTCCGGCTAAAGGTTTGTTAATGCCTATTATAGTCCTCTTCGTTTTATTTGAATGGGACAGAGGGGAAAATAACATTTGGATCTCAACAAACGCTTTTATCAGCTGTCCAGGGACCCCCAGACAAAGTCTGTAGTATTCAGCCCACAGCCCTGACAAAAGCTGGGTTCTCATGAGGACTTGCACAGACTGTCCTGCAGAGACTATTGCTGTTCAACTTCTCTGACGTACTTAGAGACTTCTTGCTCCTTAGTCCTAGAATTCTCCCTGTCTTTTCCATCGTTAAGACTCCATCCCACATCTCTGCAGGACTAGCCTGTCTGTGGCCTCACTAACCTGGGTTCCTCTGTAGATCTACAGCATCACACCATCTGGGAGCTGGTTAGAAAGTAAATCTCCCCAACCCAGCCACCCTGACTCTACACCTCAATACGATCCTGCACAGGAGAGCAAGGTATTCCAGGCTGTGAGCACTCGTCCCACATTCCCAAACTTAGGGCCACTAATATGCTTTCTGTTTGTAAAGATTTGTCTACTGAAGATATTCATATAAATGGACTTTCAAATATATGTTGACTTTTGTGACTGGCTTCTTTCAGTTAGCAGAATGATGCCAAGGCTAAGACTTAATCTAGCTGCATAATTGGCAGATTACACTGTGCATAATTGACAGGTTCATCCGTGTCTTAGTTTCTGTCCTTTCTTATGCACTGTAGTGTGTGTGGCCCTCACATGCAGGAACCTCAGAGAAGTTTGCAGCTAACAAGCTTTCCTTTTGGGGAAACTTGCTGCTTCCATCCCACGAATCTGGCATCTTCTTGAGCATATTAGTCATACTTTTTGGTTCATTTTTTTCTGCTTCCATATCTACCATATCCTCACTATTTTTCATTTTGTTCTATTCCTCTCCAGTCTGAGTTTTAAGTCGTCTGCATTGTTACTGCTTCAATGTACATTGTGGCTCATTATTTAAACTCAAGCATGTGAGGTTGTGATTGTGTAATTGATTTTCTTTCCCGTCATCTTTAATCTGGCCTGTCCCCTCCTCTACTTTATTCAATTTATTTCTGTCTTTTTTCTTGTTTCATCTCAGACCATTTTTCCTGTTTGCCTTCTTGCCTTTACTTTCACTTATTTAGTCTAATTCATTTGAAAATGGCAAGCAAGCTTTTCCTAAATAATTCATCTTCATTTTCTGGACTATATATGCTCAGTCTTGATAAAATTCCATTCCCTCGCTATCAATTTATTTCTTTCCTTCCTTCCTTTATCCTTCTCCTCGAATAGGACCCAATTTGTTCTGCAAGGCAGTAGTTTCTCGATTGCCTGTGGGCCCTTCACTATGCTCTTGGGCACAGAAGGCAGCCACATTCTGGCCCACAGAGTCATGATGGATTTGTCCAAGGCCAAGGCTGTTCAGCTGGTGTTCAGCTGATGTAGACTGCCAGATAGACTGGGCACTTCCCTCCTTACTTGTCATCTTCCTCTGGACTTTGAAGACAGGGCCAGAAGAAATAGCATAAGCCTGAAAGGGTCTTCTGACTAGGATGCAATGCTGGACATCCAGCTCTTTGTTTTCCACTTAGAGGAGGAGGAGCCACTATGTGAAAACTAGACAGAGGAAGAGGAGAGGGCAAAGAACCATAGAGCTGGGAGGCTGAATGCACCAGGGCTTAGCAGGGGGAAGCACTGACTTCCCATGTACTGTTTCATACAGACCTCTTACCTCTGCTCAGTCAGAAGGAGCTGTGCACCCCAGCCCCTCAGCCCCAGGCTGGTGGGTTGTTCTCTTCCCAAGGGGATGTAAGGGGATCATCAGGGATTCCTGGATCTTGTGGTTCATGGATATCCTTCCCAGAGTCTAACAATAGCTTGACTATTGTTCTTCATTTTCCTCTGTTGTTGAGACTTTCTCTGTGTTTCAGGGAGAATTTAGACTCCTGCTCTGGTGTGGTTCAGAATCCTCAATTGTATTGTTAAAAATAATTTATTTGTAGATGACATCTCTAGGGATCTTCATTTTTCTTAAACAAATGTGGACTATGGGAGGTTCATCTTTTAACAGTACATTAGAACATGGAGACATGGTCTCATGAAGAGGGCATGTGGTCTTTTAGTCTGCATTACTATTATTTTGTTGAAGTTTTAAACACTGTAAATGAAAGGCGAATGGTGAAGGTCACTTTTTCAGTTGGTACTATAGTCTCACCAGATTTTGACTGTTACATGAGTTGAATTTACTTTTAAGAGAGAGGGACAGTATGTGAGAGAAACAGAATAAATTTTTTTCCTTTTTAAAAATTTTATTCAGAAATTTAGTTGCTGAACAATTAAACAAGCTTCTAATGAAATAATATACATATAAATTGTGAAAATTAGATTTACCCCTAAGAGACCCCCTAATTACACACCCTTATCCCTCCCCCACCTTCCCAGTACATCTCTATGAGTGCCTTAGGTTGTATGAAATCATTACACATTATCTGGATTTAAAACATGATAATAAACCTCCTTTCTCAATGGCCAGCGTCTAGCTCTAGCCTCCACAGGAATTTTTATTCTGTTTTTCATGTGGCTTTCATTGCTTCGACACTTTGCTGTGTGCATGGTGCTGGTGTTTGAACTGGCAAACTTGGGCATGCAAGCCAAGGCAAGCACTATAACCACTGAGCTGCTGCTCCAGCCCCAGATGAGTTGAGAAGTGAACAGGTTCTCCCTTCAAATCCCTCCAGGGTGCCAACCAACTGAATGAAGCCCTTCTACAAAGAATAAACAGTGCCAAAAAAATCCACTTGGTTCCATGTCACCTCCGGGACAAGTTCGTGCTGCGTTTTGCCATATGCTCTCGCACGGTGGAATCTGCCCATGTGCAGTTCTCCTGGAAACACATCAGAGAGCTGGCGGACGATGTGCTGAGAACAGAAAAGGAGTGAAAGTGGAGCCGGCTGCAGGTGAGTTGTGTGTGCCAGGAACATCCTGTCCTCCTGGAGTCAGGATCAGCGTCAGGATCCGGCTTAGTCCCAACTCTGCCACTCAGCGCTGCTGGTACTAAATTTCCTCCTTGGTGGAGTGAGGAAGAGGAAACCATATGATGTTCAGTCCAGAGAAGTGGAAAGAATGCTATCTGTAATGATTCTCTACAGATAGATACTTGATTATTTATTCTTTTATCTGAGTATATTGATTTCTGTCATTCTTTCTCCTCAGATTTCCCTAAACAGTTTAAGGCAACTTGCTATCATAATAAGCTTAGATATTAAACTGGAAAGCTTTAGATAAATGAAACCAAAAATGGAGTAATTTCATGTGACTGATAATTTGCTCTTAGTAAGGACTAAAGTCTTGATGGTTTAGGGAATGGTTCTATTTAGACTACTGGGGTTCTTGGTAATGATGAGGGGTTTAGCAACATCAGTTAAGCCCTGTGGAGAGCACACAGGTAACTTATAAGGACAATGTTTTAAGCAAATGCAGCATTGGCAACAGGAAGGATGTTTAAAATCCTATGTGTGGGAGCTAAAACAATCTTAAAAGACTTTTCATTAAATATGTTTAAGAATCTCATTCAGAAAGGGAAGATACTGAGGAATAAAATTGACCAAATTATGTTATGTGCATATACAAATATGGCATAATGAATTACACTGAGAGAAAGTAGGACCTATTTCTATTTTATAGAGGGTAGAAAATTAGAGATTCTAGTTGATGTTAATAAAATTTGTCATTAGAGAAGTCAGTTTGGCAGTATAACTTCCTTGCTCAAACTATTTTACATTTATAATTGCCTCCACTTCACTGAAGAAATAGTATACAGAATTTTCATTTTTTAGTTTCTTAATGTAGCCATCCACTCATGGTATGTTTTTTTCCCTAATTTTTAGAGATTGAAAGTTAAAAGGACATATATCTGATGACTGGAAGAAGAAAATAAATATCATCTAGACTCTGTGGAATTAAGTCTGTATGTGGCCTCCCATGCCTGCTTTAATGTTAATCAAAACACTTGTGATTATGTCTCTTCAGTGTCTTGTCAGTGAAGAAATATTTGCTATATGAAAAGATATTTGCTAAATATTTCAGTGACTACAGTTTTCATTTATTATTTGGCTGTGATTTTAGTTGATTAAAACTCATAGATTTTCACGCTCATGAAGCCATCAGTGGTGGCAGAAAAGGCTTATTGAAATATTTTCCAGGGCAGTCTATGATTATAACTTGAAGTTATACCTGTGGTCCTAAGTTGTCTTCTGTCTTATGTTTAAATGCTTAATAAAAAGTTGATGTAAAATGCTAATTGTGTTGGTAACCATCTTTTTCTACATTGTGTCAAAGTGAATCTTGTGATGCAAACTTGTCTTCAAACTGGCCAAAGACATGGCATACTTTGATATATATACTTATTTCTTGGTATCAGAGATTGAACCCAGGGTTGCTTAACCACTTAGCCACACCCCCAACACCTACCCTTTTAATATATATTTTGAGACAGAGTATCTCTTAAGTTGCTTAAGGTCTCACTAAATTACTGAGGCTGGCTTTGAACTTGCAATCCTCCTGCCTCAGGCTCCTGAGCCACTGGGATGTAGGCATGCATCTGTATGCCTGTACAGGGCTCATTCTTGGATATTTTTAGGTATTCATTGTCCAATGCATGTTTACTGAAAGCCTTGTATGCATTAAAAATGCACACATCTGGGGCTGGAGCCACCCCCAGCACCATGTACATGACAAAGTCTCGGAGCAACAAAAGCCACAGGAAAAACTAAATAAAATTAGTTCTCTTTTCCTCTCCCTCATTGTCCCTTTCTCTTAAAAAAATGTGCACATCTTACTTGGAGATGACTTTAACATTTAGGGAAATGAAGTCCGAACCAAGAGATAACCTGGATCCAAATAATAAACTCAAGATCTTCTGTTGTTATGTTCTTTGACTTTCTGGGCTATGATTTTCTTGTCTAATGAATCCATCTAGCCTATAGTATCATGACTAATAAGCAATGGAAGAGTGCTCCTATAAACATAAATCTCAATAAGGATGTGGTATTTACTGAAATAAGCTCCTATTTTTATTTGGAACCATTTTGCTTTTAGAAACTTGTTCTTATACTAAGGTTAGCTATTATCCTTTGGAAACTTTAAAAATATCAAAAGCACTCTCAGAAAGCATCCTTGGATTATCGCAGTTATATTTGAATTTAAAAGATCTCTGATAATTATGTCAATGTAATTGAATGATATGATTAGTTATTTGGAAATCTAGAAACATACCAGACGCCATGTAGTTCCCTATCTGATTTGGTAAGGACATTTGAACTAGACATGAGTTCTGTCATGGGATGGGGACATGGCATGGTTCATTAGGGCCCATCTAAGCCATCTGTGGTAGGACCAGTGGATGTGGAGCCCTTAGACCATTGAGTTGAGGTTAAAACACCTAAATTTTACAATGAGATGTTTTTGCACCTGAATGTGAAGATTGTTGTAAGGCTCCAAGATGAGCCATTAGTCTCTGTTACTGGTCCTCAGATTTTTGCAGCAACTCCATCCAGCCTGACCCATAAATGTACTCTGGGAAGATGACTTGAGCCTTGAGTTCAAGGCAAGCCTGGGTGATAGGAACACTAGGGATGCTACACAAAGGGAAGGCAGGAGGTTAGCTGTCTCCAAACTTTACACTTAACTTTAATTTGAAGACTCTTTTCTGTAGCTCCAAAAAGCAAGTGACAGATAAAGAGGCAGGTCTATTAAATATCAAAAAAACTTAACAAAAGTCAGCCTACTGGCAAATAAAATGTGTTTTCTTATAGGGGAGTGAATTCTCTACCACTGAGGGGGCTCAAGTGGAGATAGGGTTGGGAAGTGGTAAGAACATTCTTGCATGAGACAGAAGTTGGGTTAGACAGTAGGCAACCTTCTATATAGTCTCTCTTCTATGTCTGAGATTCTGATATTCTGTGAAAACAACGGGATTGGCTATATTATTAAATAGCAAATTTAAAGAGCTTAAAATGTGGAAAAACAATAATAAGGTGGGTTATTTTTCAGTCTCAACCTCTAATCAGGGAACTTCTGGGGAACAAAGGGATGACCTGGTCACAATGACAACCCCCAGCAAGCGGGCAGTGCTGACTAGGGCCCAGGCTACAGTCTAACTTGTCTTTAAACATTGGCTAAGTTTATTCCCAACAACCCTTGGAGGTGGGTGGTGAGTTGCAGAGTGGGCACTTGAACCTTGGAATGTCAACCCCATAAGCCCTGTGATCCTGTCCCTCCGCTACTCTTTCCTGATACTATAAGAATGCCATGCATTAGTTTCCTAGAACTACTAAAACAAAGTACCACAATCTTGGCATCTTAAAATAATAAAAATTTATTCTCTTACAGTTTTGGAAATCAGAAGCTCAAAGTCAAGGTGTTAGCAGGGCCATGCTACTTTGAAGTCCAGCTTCTGGTAACCCCAAACATTCCTTGGCTTGTAGATGAGTCACTCCAGTCTCTGTCTGTCTTCCACCCTTGGTGTTTCTTTTCCTTGTTTTACTAAGGATACCAATTGTCTTGGATGAGGTTCTACCCTAATCCAGTATGACCTCATCTTAACTCAATTAAGACCCTGTAAAGACACCATTTCTAAATAGAGTCAGATCCACAGATACTGGGGTCTAGGATTTCAACTATGTGGCAACACAATTAAACCCTTAACATATGGAACTGGAAGTACCTAGAAGTACTGCCTCAGGTTAGTAGTATGGCCCTGGAAAGAAAACAAAGCAGGTAATTCCTTCCTATTATGCCCTGCCCCATTTCAGGTGTTAAGTAAAAATTATGGGAAACCATTATTTTGGGCTGAGCTCCTTCACTGAGGTCCAACAGACCAGACTAAGCCAAAATGGAGTCACTCATGCCAAGTGCCCTATAATCAAACTGAAACTTTAAGGAAGCAGGTGTACCTCCAAACAGACCAGTTCTTCCTGGAAATGGGAGATTCAGAGCAACTAATTAGAGGGCTCATTTTGCCCAAGTCAGCATGATGAGGAAGTTCCTCTACTTTAATACTTACTAGAAAAGTAACTTGACATAACCTTATGTTAACTAATCAGTTATTTTTCTATTGTTCTGCTTCCTTATTCTCACCTTATAAAACCCATCCTTCTACCTTTGCTCAGTGGGGAAGCACTAATTCTATTTTGCAGACTGAAAGCACCCCTAATTCACAAACTGCAAGTAAAAGTTAATCAGAACTTCAGTTAAATTTGTCAACATTCTGTCTTCTACACAGGGCAAGATACCATCTCCCAACTCATGGGTTCTGTTTAAGATGGTGATGGCAGAGGCAGCCTCTTCACAACCCTTTCAGATTTTCTGTGCTGCCAATGAAAATCTTTCACTAGAGTTGTGCATTTCCTTTACTCCAGGTCAGCCTGTTTTACTTCTCTATTGGAGGGCTGGTTACTATCTTTCAATCCTCATTCTGCCTTCTTCTTTTCCACAGAGTTAGGGAGCTGAAAGAGGTGGAAATCTCTGGGAATTCAGCTACATTTAGAGAATTCCACAGAAAACGAACCAGATTTAAATTTGTTTGTTTGTCTTCTCTGCTTTTCTATCTCAACACATGAATCTCCCACACCCACCTACACATACATCTGGTTAAACGTTTAAAAAGTAAATCTCCTGGCAGAAAAGGATGCACGTTATTTGGGGCCATATTATCCCTCTGCTGAAAAACAAATGAGCTTACTGAAATGTACACTGGCATTATCTGAGACCATTTTTATAGAATTCACGAATATGGAAAGGAACAACCACCTCCCAAAAACCCTCACACCAAAAGGACTGGCAATCTGTATGCAGTAGGTGGAAACCTCTTCCCTGCACGTAACTTCTAAGGAGGAGAAGAAAGAGGATTCTAGTACAGTCTGTGTTCTTAGAAGGAAAGTTTAATATTTATGCAGTTCAAGCACTAAACGTTTTCATGTTATTTTAAAGAGTTAGGGGGATGCTATTATAACGTCACATATTAAAAGCTGGAAAAGTCGATATACCCAAAGGGTTTGAATCTCAGTAATGGTATTATTACTAACAACAAAAAATAAGGATATCACAGCTTCTTTTGTCTGCCACGTGCCAGCTACTGCTTTGATAATTTAAGTATTCAACTGCTTTCTGAGTTATGGATTATTCCCGTGTGAAAGAGGAGGAGACAGGACACCTACTAACGGACTCCGAGGTTCGAAAGTGCAAGGTGATATTTTGTGGGTTGAGAAGCTAAGTGGGCGGCCCCAGGACTCCGGATCTGGGTGGGTGTTTTGGAGTAAGGACGTCTGGAAAGACTCCTACCTTAAATGCAGTAACTCCTACCCCCGACCCCTCCCTGCCAGTAGCGCTGGCAGACGGTTTGCTCACCCAGGTGGGTCCAGATAAGTCACAATCTACATCAACCGGAATCCTTCGAATTTTCATTCAGTTCTCATCACTACTCTTTATTTCGGAGCAGTTTTAAAGGGATGCTTACGCACAATGAAACGAAGACACTTGGGGTAAATCCATCCTTATCACTTAAAGTAAATCCGTTTGGCTGGACAGCTCCCAAGTCTCCTTTAGCAGAATAGTTGCAACAAGTCTCCTTTGGCAGAATGTCACTATCCAGCAGCGCACACACACAAAAAAGAGTGTGGCAAGAAAAAGAAAGAATGAATGAAAGGGAAAAGAAGGAAGGAAGGAAAAAGAAAAGAAAAAGGAGAAAATATCAAGTCTTCCTCCGGAGCCGCAACCTAACCGCTGCGCGCGCGCGCGCGCCCGCCCCCGCTCTCAGGCACGCACGCACGTACGGGGCGGGCCCCAGAACGTCACGCCGCGCAGGCGCACGTCGGACCCCGCGCTTTTCGCAGGTTTAGTGCGACTCGGTGAGCTGCAAGTCTGCTCCGGTGAATCCTGCGGGTCTTGGGGTGTGGGAGTGGGTCAGGTCGGGGTTAGCCTCTGAGTCTGCGAAAAAACTGGTGGGTCTCTGGGGCAGCGCACCGGGGCTCCGCGGGAGGCCAGTGAAAGGTCGGAGAGCAGCGGGCGGCCGCGGGTTTTCTTGCAGTTTCTGTGTCCTCAGCGCCGCTTTGCCTTTACGTGTGTTGTACGGAAGAATGGTCTTGGGAACCTATGATGAGGTGACGATTGGCAAACCCCAGAGCAGGGCTTTGCCCTTGCAGTTTTAGAGAGTGGACCTGGCGGCCGGCTGAGGAACGGTGTGGTGCGTGTGTACAGGTTTTGGGCTGCGTCTGCCATCTCTAACTTCAGTAAGCACTGTGGGAGGGCAGGAGCCTTAAGTGTAACTTTAGTAAGTCTCAGTATTGTCGACCAGAATTGGCAGTACAGGTTGAGCATCTCTAATCTGAAAATCCGCATTGCTCCGAAATCTGAAACTTTGAGCCCCGACACGACATTGCACGTAGAAATGTCACATCATGAAACTTTCCTTCACAAAATTAAATTTAAAATAAACCTTCAGGGTAGGTGTATGAGGTGCATATGAAATAGTGTCGCTTTCCAAAGATATCTCATCATATATATGTGTGCATATTTTATATATATATTTAATGTTTTTATTTTCAGAAATGGTAAACACTTCTGGTCCCAGGTATTTCGAATAAGGGATATTAAACCTGTAGTAAGCCAGAGCTGCTTTCTGCTGGTCCCTGATCATTCACAGTTCCTGTGGACTGAGACACTCTGCTAACTTCTGTGGTAAGAGAAAAGCTGATACCTTCTTTGAGGGGACATTGTGAGGAATATTAAGCAGTATTTTACCCAGTGCTGAGAACTGTTTTGAGTGTTTTAAAGAATTAAAAGACTTTGTCAGCTAATTAATTGTACTCCTTTTATATGTGAAAATAGACATAGATTAAGAGATCAGGCCAAAGTCAGTACTGGCAGATAATACAATCAGGATCAGATCCTCTGCTCTTAATTCCTATGCTACTTTGCCTCTGGGAAATAGTTCTGTGAAGGATCTGTACAGTGTTTAGTATATCATATGAAATATATCTACTTTAATTGCTATTATTTTAATGGTTACCATGGCCTAGGTACTGAGAGAATGTAAATGTAATAGAGAAATAGTTCGTATTAGCAGAAGCCAGGAAGACAAACGTATTCTTAAAATAATCAGAAAATTATCAAAATAAAGAAGATTGATACAGTTTTCATGTCAGTGCTAATTAACCATAATTTTTAAGTCTAGGAAAGGCCATAAAGGTTAAACTGACTTGGAAATAGTTAATAGGACAAAAACTATATGAATAGTAATGGCCAGTTTTTGGCTAACTATAGTTGTTGGATAAATGAATTGAAAGGAAGAAATAACATGTGGTAGATGAATAATGAAGAAAAGTTAATAATGCAAAGGAGAAAAGTGAGCTTCCTGAGAACGGTGACTGGAGCTCCGAGCTGTAGGGTAATTTCAGGATTGCAGATGATAAACTGGAATGAAGCCATGGAAAGGAAGAGGGTTATTATAATAATTGTGGTGGTTTGTGTTAAGTATTTTCCAAAGTACTTCTCTTTCAATTTATTGATTTCCAATGCTGTGTAAAAGAGTTGAAAATAAGAGTCAAGATGGTATAGTGAAAGCAGGAATGAATTGCTTATCAGGAGAAATGCTTGCATAGTGTTGATGTTAGTTTATTATTAGTCTTTGTGGTGTTAAAAAATTAGTCAAAATGAATGTTAAGTTTCCTTATTTTTTCAAATACAGATTTATGAATACCTTCCTGTGATGTGACAAATTCTTTGCAAGGTATTGTTGGATCTACAATTTTGTATTAAATGTGGCTCTTGCACAAAAAGAACTTATTGATTATTAAGCTATACTTGCAGGTAAATTTAAAATATGTAAGTTCCTAATTTTTACTTTTTTATAGTACTCTTAGGAAGCTAAAAAGTATTCCTATAAATTTTTCTTGTGAATATGCAGGTAAATTCTTACATCCAGTATCTTACATGATACTTTCATCTGTGACTCTGTTAAAATATAAATGTGAAGAGGCTTATGAAAATAACCTAAGAAATCTAAGCAAAAGCTTTTACCAGTAGACTGTTTGGCTTGTTCTCAAAATTCATTTGTCATAACAGTTTCAATTTTTAATATTTCATGTGAATTGGTAAATTGTGATTTTGCAACATTCTGTTTAATGTGACTCATCATGAATAAGTCATTAAAATATTAATTATATCGTATTTCATGTTTATGATCCATGCAGCTCAATCTGTGACATTGGGTAGTAGCATCAAGGAACATTGAGTACATGGTGAAGTGCATAGTACCCAGAATGAAACTATATGTTTGATTTATGGCTCCATTTATAATTGGCTGTAAGTTCCTTAACTCTCTCAGCTTCAGTTTCTACATTTGTACAGTAGTAATAGTATTAGTAATTTTCAGATTATTTTCGTATTTATTATCTGATGTGATTCTCACAGTGGTCCCTTTCACTTGACAGATAAGGAAACTGAAGCTCCAGAGATGGTAAAAGGCTTGAGGCTAAATATAAACTCATTTGTTTTGTGTATCTGTAGTTCCTTTGTTCTTTCATATTGCCTTGATTTTGGTGATTAGTTTTAAGTCTTTTCCATTTAAACCTTATAAATATTTTCTGTTTCCAGGGGAAATTGTTATATAATTAAAATAATTTAACTCTTAAAAAATCACTATGAAGTCTTTAATCTTGAAGACCATATCAATACACATACACACGCATATACCTTATAAATTAAAAATATGGTGTACCTTTCTTAGCAGAGATTTTTAAGCTGCATTTAAAGTATTATGTCTTTGTTTTCTTCTTGATACTGATTTGTCTGCATTTTTGCCATTTGTTGTAGAAACTTGAACATGGAGACCTCCAGCTCTAGGTCTGTACATCTGAGTGAATGGCAGAAGAATTACTTTGCAATTACATCTGGCATCTGTACATCAGGAGAGAAGGCTGATGCATACCGTGCACAGATATTACGTATTCAATATGCATGGGCAAACTCTGAGATCTCCCAGGTCTGTGCTACCAAACTGTTCAAAAGGTATGCAGAAAAATATTCTGCAGTTGTTGATTCTGACAATGTCGAAACTGGCTTGAATAACTATGCAGAAAACATTTTAGCTTTGACAAGATCTCAACAAACTAACAGTGAAAAGTGGCACTCTGGGTTGTCAATAAATAATGTTTTCAAGATGAATAATGTACAGAAGATGATGCAAGCTGGCAAAAAATTCAAAGATTCTATTTTGGAACCTGGTGATGCATCAATAGTAATCCATAAGGAGGCCACTGGCTTTGATCTTCCTAAATTGAATGTTTATGGAGATTCTGGAGAAGGTGGCCTATTACCCAATTCAATTCATGACACAGGTATATCCCAAGACATCTTAGAGAAGAACTCTTTGAGGTGCCCTCAGAGTATCCAGCCACCTGTAGTGACTAAGACCACCACTAAGACTTGCCCTACATCCTCAATGCCTTTATGTGAGTCATCCACTGCAAAAGTGCATGCTACACCATTATTTGGAAATGTTAAAAAGGAAAATCATAGCTCTCCCAAAGCCAGCATAGGATTAAATATGTTCTCATCTAATCAGTCTTGTTTTCCTTCTGGTTCTGAAAATTCACGGGAAAGGAAGGGTTTTTATGGTTCCAGCATCATTGATACTCTTTCCAATCCACTACTGAATAAGGCTTTTAGTAAAACAGAAGATAACGGCCAAAGGGAAGATAGCAATCTTCCTACCTTTAAAACTGCAAAAGAGCAATTATGGGTAGATCAACAAAAAAAGGGCCACCAAATCCAACGTGCATCAGGGTCTTCATATGGTGGTGTTAAAAAGTCTCTGGGAGCTGGTAGATCTCGAGGGATATTTGGAAAGTTTGTTCCTCCTGTACCTAAGCAAGATGGGGGAGAGCAGAATGGAGGAATGCAGTATAAGCCTTATGGGGCAGGACCTACAGAACCAGCACATCCCATTGATGAGCGGCTGAAGAACTTAGAGCCAAAGATGATTGAACTTATTATGAGTGAGATAATGGATCATGGACCTCCAGTACATTGGGAAGATATTGCAGGAGTGGAATTTGCAAAAACCACAATAAAGGAAATAGTTGTGTGGCCCATGATGAGGCCAGATATCTTTACTGGGTTACGGGGACCTCCTAAAGGAATTCTGCTTTTTGGTCCTCCGGGGACTGGTAAAACTCTAATTGGCAAGTGCATTGCTAGTCAGTCTGGGGCAACATTCTTTAGCATATCTGCTTCATCTTTGACCTCTAAATGGGTAGGTGAGGGGGAGAAAATGGTACGGGCTTTGTTTGCTGTTGCAAGGTGTCAGCAACCAGCTGTGATATTTATTGATGAAATTGATTCCCTGTTATCTCAACGAGGAGATGGTGAACATGAATCTTCTAGAAGGATAAAGACTGAATTTTTAGTTCAGTTAGATGGAGCAACTACATCTTCTGAAGACCGGATTCTAGTTGTGGGAGCAACAAATCGGCCACAAGAGATTGATGAGGCTGCCCGGAGAAGATTGGTGAAAAGGCTTTATATTCCTCTCCCAGAAGCTTCAGCCAGGAAGCAGATAGTAATTAATCTAATGTCTAAGGAGCAATGTTGCCTCAGTGAAGAAGAAATTGAACAGGTTGTCCAGCAGTCTGATGGCTTCTCTGGAGCAGACATGACACAGCTTTGCAGAGAGGCTTCCCTTGGCCCTATTCGCAGTTTACAAACTGCTGACATTGCTACCATAACACGAGATCAAGTTCGACCAATAGCTTATGTTGATTTTGAAAATGCTTTTAAAACTGTGCGACCTAGTGTGTCTCCAAAAGATTTAGAGCTTTATGAAAATTGGAACAAAACATTTGGTTGTGGAAAGTGAATAGGACAATTGAAATTAAAAGATGGCAGCTTTGTAGTACAGTCTTTTATTTTTAGCATAGAATACTGAGGGGGTGTTAATTGCATTTTGGGGAATTTATTCTGAATTTTGTACCTCAAATAAGACTAGCTCAAATTTTATAACTGACAATAGTGTATGTTAACATATTTTGTTTGCCTTCTTAACTATTTAATGTGTAAGCCTATTTAAACAGAATGAGAATGAATTTTTTGTAGTTTCTAAGAAGTCTTTCCTTTGAAAATATATAATATGAATAGTAAGCTCAAATAATTTGATGATGACATTTATGAAAATATATCTGATTTTATTCATCTTTTATTGAAGAAAGTTCCAATGGAAAAACACCATAATTCTTAATGTTGGTTAGTATAATGATTTATATTTGAAACAACATGGCTTACTGTTTAGGTCAATTTAAAAATCTCACCAAAAGCTAAAGTGAAAGTGACAGTTTTTATTTTCTTCTGCTGGCCTTTAACCTATTTTGTGATATTCTTTTCTTACCAAAACAAATTAATAAAAACATGTTCAAAAATAGCAAGGTAGGGGCTGGAGTGATGGCTCAGTGGTTATAGTGCTTGTCTGGCATGGCGAGGATGCGAGTTCAAATCTCAGCACCACCTACACAACGAAGTGTCAGAGCAACAAAAGACACATGAAAAACTAAATAAATTTGATTTTCTTTCTCTCTCACTGTCCCTCTCTTAAAAAAAAAACAAAAGCAAGATAAGAGACTAGGTGTGGGTGATGTGGAATTGATTGTTACTACATATGCATCTATGATTGTACAACTCAACTCCTAAAAAAAATGATAGAAAAAAGAGAAAGGTCAAAAAAATAGCAAGGTATAATCTAGTATCAGAGACACATCCGCATGACCAAAAGGTAAAGGATATTGTATTTTTTCAGATGATCTATGGCGTTTAACATTAATACTTTATCTGACACTACTTCACAGCCTGTAGTATTGGTCTTTCAAAAATAAATGTTTTCAGATTTTTATAATGGACCATTTTGTTTTATAAATATATGTTCATTTGTAGAAACTTTAGAAAATTTATCACTGTAATATTACCACTTTGGGGGATGCATCAGCATAGATTGTTTTGGATTTTTTTAATACAAAAGTGGGACTGTACTATGCATTCTCTTGTAGTCTACTCTTTGAAGTATATCATCACTTTTTGTATTAATATAAATGTCTACAATAGTCTTCCTTTACAAGATTGCATTGGAGTCCATTGTATGGTGGACTATATAATGGATATGGTCTTTTGTTAGTATTTAGGGTGGACATTAGGGTATCTTGTTTATTGTAAACAAAAATATGGTGAATGCCATTTAGTAATCTTTAGTATATACATATATGTATATATGTATATAAATTTTTTTTTTTAAGATAGAGTCAGAATTTTATTTTTTTCTCTGATTTTAGTTTTTCTGACACTTGGGTTTAGTTGTGTATGTTGTGCTTGGTTTTGAACCTGGATCTTCACATGCCAGGCAAGGGCTGTAACTGCTGAGCCACTGCTCCCAGCCCTATATGTAAATTTTTTGAGTAGAATTCTTGGAATGAGAATATGCTGATTTTAAAATCTTTTGGTATGTTCTAAATTGTCATCTAGAAAAATAGTAGTATTTTTACTACTATTTAGAATTTACTACAGTTTAGAATTTTCATCTGTACTAAGTCAAAGGACTGTTTATCTCTACTGCAGCAGCACTGGGTAGTATTGATTTTTGTTAGCATTTTTTCCATTCAGTCAAAAAATTTAATGCCAAGCTCTTCTAGGAGCTGAAGGCAGAGCAGTGAACCACACAGACATGCATTCTAATGTGTTCTGTAATAAATACTGCAACTTGAGATGGAATTTGAAGCACTTTTAATAGGTAAATTAATTTATTATTATTGTTATTATTATTATTAATTTTTTTTGGTACCAGGGAATTGAACCCAGGGACACTTAGCCACTGAGCCACATCCCCAGCCCGTTTCTTTTCTTTCTTTCTTTTCTTTTTTTTTTTGTGAGACAGAGTCTCACTGAATTGCTGAGGCTGACTTGAACTTGAATGATCCTTCTGCCTTAGCCTCCCAAACCTCTGGGATTAAAGGTGTATACCACCGTGCCAGGATTTAATAGGTGAATTTAGACCTTGTGTGTTTGTGGATTTGTATAGTTAAAAGTAGTGTTTTTACATCTTTTATTTTAATACTGTTTTACAAGCTTTATTGTTGCAACTTTTAGTTTTCCCTTTTGATATGTGTCTTATCTGAATGTGGGTATTAAACTTATTCCATTTAATTATATTTTCTAACTTATTAAAACATAATATTAAATACTTTGCACCTTTCTGTTTCTATATAAAAACACTTTGGCCTTGAATGCTTAGGTATTAATGTCAAGGAATTCTCTAATTTTTCTTTCCTTTTATTTATTTGTTTTCTTTATAGATCATTCCCATCCTCTGAGGGTTTACAGTTACCATAGTTATTTAGATTTATTTGAAATTGTTCACTAGATGTTAGTGTCCTATTTAACTTTTAGCCTTGATGTTAATGGGCTTTTTTGTTGTTTTGTTTTTGTTTTTCGAACTACAGCCTCTGCCAATCCCAACTCTCAGTTCCTATGATCATCAACCATGGGGCCACTTCCTCTGTAGAGATTATTTTAGATTATGTACAAGAGAGAAATCTCTTTGGTCCACCTCATCTTAGATTAGGTAGAGCTCATATCTCTCATTAACATGTGAAATGGATCCTCCAGAAATAATTGTACTCTAAGTAGGAACCTAAATCTGAAAGGAATGGTCAACTAGGATAATCTAAAGCTGAAAAAAGTTGAGCTAAGGGAGTACTTAATAGATACATCTACAAAATACCACATGGAAGCATTCTTTCTCTCAAGCCTTTGTGATTCTGTTTTTGAGGCACATGAGTAAGAAGCTTCCTGAAACCTTCAGTCAAGACTGTGAAGATACAGGGATCTTGGATTTAATTCTCATCGCCTAAGTGTTGACATTATCTCTAAGCTGTTGTGTGAGAGAAGTGAAAGCTAACTGGACTTTTAACGTCCTTGAAAGTTAATGTTTTCTTTGTAAAAATGGACAGTTTGTCAACACATGTCACCTAGTTATGGTACTAACCCTTCAAAGTTCTGGTAAGAATATAATAATTTATACATCTTTTATAATGTCTTCTGGGTTTTATGCTTTTAAAACCATCTGTTTGCTAATATATTTTTAACTTTTCTATTTTTAGTCCACATAATTTTTTATTTGAACTGATAAAACAATTATACATATTAATGTGATCTTTCATTTATGTATACATTGTATAATGTTTAATTCAGGTTAAACATGTCTGTTTCCTTCAACATGTCATTTTTTCATGACAAAAACATCTAATATCCTAGTTTTTTGAACTACACTGTACTTAATTTAGTCACTCTACCATGCTATACTCCACCAGAGATTCTTACTCCTGTATATCTAACTTTGTACTCATTGAAACCTTTCCTGAGCCACCTCTCTTCTGCCACCTCTCATGTACACCATTTTATTCTGAAGTTCTGTGTAAACAATTTTTTTCTTGTATTAGTGCATAATAGTTGGGTTCATTTGGACGTAATCATACATGAATGTAATTTGATTTATTCCATCTCAGTTCCTGAGGGCCACCCCTTTCCCTTCCTTCCTCCCTCCCCCATACTCCTTCCTCTATTGGTCTTCCTTTCACTCATTTATTCTTTTTTGATTGGTGCTTAATATATATATGCATAAAGGTAAAATTCATTGTGGTATATTTATACATTCACAGTGTGATTTTGTAAAGTTCGTTCTGCATTTTTTCCCTTTCTAATCCTTCTCCCTCCATCTTCTTTACTGATCTTCACTATATATGATATCTGACTACTCCCCCTTTATTCCCTCATTTTACTTTAGCTTCCTTATATGAGAGAGCATTTGACCCTTGATTTTCTGAGTCAGATTATTTTACTTAGCATGATGTTTTCTATCCATATACCAGCAAATGTCATAGTTTTGTTCTTTATGGCTGAGTAAAACTCCATTGTATGTATGTATGTAAAACTCCATTGTATGTATGTATGCATGTTTTTGTATGTATATATGTATACATATATCAGATTTTCTTCATCCTTTCATCTATTGATGATCATCTGGTCTACTTCCATAATTTGGCTATTGTGAATTATGCTACTGTAAACATTGTTGTGGCTGTATCAGTATAGTATGCTGATTTTAGTTTTTTTTGGATAAATACCAAGGAGTGGGATAACTGGGTCATATGGTGGTTCCATTCCCAGTTTTTTGAGGAATCTCTACACTGCTTTCTAGAGCAGTTACACTGATTTACAGTCTCACCAACAATGTATGAGTATAACTTTTCCCCCACGTCCTTGCCAGCATTTATTGTTTGTGGTCTTAAAAATTGCCATTCTGATTGAAGTGAGATAATATCTTAGAGTTGTTTTGATCTGTGTTTCCCTGATTGCTGGGTGTTGAACATATTTTCATGTGTTTGTAGGCCATTTTGTTTCTTTTGAGAAATATCTAGTTCTTTTGTCCATTTATTGATTGGGTTATTATTATTTTTTGGTATTAGGTTTTTTGAGTTCTTTATGTATTCTGGATGTTAATATGCTGTCAGAAAAGGAACTGGCAAAGATTTTCTCCCATTCTGTAGGCTTTTCTTCACATTCTTGTTTCCTTTACTGTGCAGAAGCTTTTTAATTTGATGCTATCTCACTTACTGATTCTTGGCTTTATTTCTTGAGCTTTAGGGGTTTTGTTAAGGAAATCAGTGCCAGAACCAATATGATAGAATGATGACCCTGTTTTTTTCTAGCAGTTGCAAGGTTTTTGGTCTAATTCCTAAGTCTTTGATCCCTTTTGGTTTGACTTTTGTGCAGAATGAGAGATAGGGATCGAGCTTCATTCTTCTACATACTGCTGTTCAGCTTTCTCAGCACCATTTGCTAAAATGGCTGTCTTTTCTCCTACAAATATTTTTGACACTTTTCTCAAATATCAGATGGCTATGTGGATTTATCCCTGTCTTCTATTCTGTTCCATTGAGCTGTATGCCTATTTTGATGCCAATACCATGCTGTTTTTGTTACTGTAGCTCTATATTATAATTTGAGATCAGGTTTTGTGAAGCCTCTTGGATTGATCTTGCTCAGAATTGCTTTGGCTATTCTAAGTCTTTTATATTTCCAAATGAATCTTAGGACTTTCTCTATTTCTGTGAAGACTGTCATTGGTACTTTGATGGGAATTGTATTAAATCTGTATAGTGCTTTTGGTAGTATGGTCATTTTGACAATATTAATTCTGTTTCCAAGAATGTTGGTGGTCTTTCCATCTTCTAAGGTCTTCTTCAATTTCTTCAGTATTTTTTTAAAAAAATATTCTATATGAGTGAGATCATATGGTACTGTCTTTCTGTGCCTGGCTTATTTCACTTAACATAATCTCCAGTTCCATCCATGTCATTGCAAAAGACAAGATTTCCTCTCTCTCTTTCTCTCTCTCTCTAAAGCCACTGTTCCATTGTGTATTTGTACCATGTTTCCTTCATTCATTGGTTGATGGACATTTAAGCTGATTCCATGGCTTGCCAGTTGTGAATAGTGGTACAGTGAACATGGGAGTGGGAGTGCAGATGTCTCTTTAACATACTGATTTCATTGCTTTTGGATACATATACCCCAGTACTAGGATCACTATCATGTGGTAGTTCTATTTTTAATATTTTGAGGAAACTTCATACTATGTTCCATAACAACTGTACTAATTTACATTCCTGCCATTGGTCTGGCAAGGTCCTATTTCTCCACATCCCGGCCAGTACTTATTAATCTTATCTTTTTGTAATAGCCTTTCTTTCTGGAAAGGGGTTATATCTCATTGTTTTGGTGTGCATTTCCCTGAAGACTAATATTAAGCATTTTTACACATACCTGTAACTTATTTGTATGTCTTCTTTAGAAAAATGTTTGTTTAGGTCTGTTTCCTATTGTTTAATCAGTAATCAGGTTTGTTCTTTGTTGTTTTTGTTTGTTTGTTTCAGTTCCATGTATTTCTGGAGGTTAACCTCTTGTTTGCAAATATTTTCTCCCATTTTGAGGTTGTGTCTTCATTCTAATGATTGTTTCTTTTGTTATGCAAAACTTTTTAGATTGATTTAACCTCTTTTGTCTATTTTTGATTTTTTTTCCCTGTGCTTTGGAATCTTATTTCAAAAAACAAAAACAAACCTTCCTCATTCCATTAACCTGGATCATTTTCCCTGATTTCTTCTATTTTATAATTTTCACTATATGATCCTTTTGATTTGTATTCTGTAGAATTTTCTTTTCTTATGCATGTTTTCTCTTCCATGAGATTTCAATTGATTCTCTCAATTTTAAAATATTTACTAAATATGCCAGTTACCTGGATGAACTGATCTTGATAAGGTGCAGTCATAAAGATCATGGGCTTTGGACCAAATAGATCTGTTGAATTCCAGATGTCACTTGCTAGTTGTGTTACTAGGCTACCAATTTGTTCAATGTAAATTCTAATATGAGAGTAGTTTAGAGAATAAGAACTAACTAGTAAAATATAAAATTTGAAAGTTGTAGTTTGTGGTTGTTCAATAATTGTGCATCATCTTCTTTCCATCTACCTTGATTTTATTTTCATTGTTTCAGAGGATCATTTTCAACTATTCAATGCAGTTGTCTATTCCAACTTTAATGTTTGCAATATTTGCATCTTTATATTAGAGATCATATGCTATGTAAATTTGTCTTTAGTTTCGTGGAATAAGTCTACTTCAAAAGAAAAAACCTTTTAGTTATGTTTTTATTTTTCTAGACTTTAGAACTTTATCCTCACCCAGCCATGTCCCTAGATTATTTTTCACTTACTGACATTTATCAGTGGTAATGTTATTAGCAGTGTTTTTAAGGGATACTTTATAACCCACTTTTAGAGATCCAGTTGAAAGGGAGGAGTCTGTTCAGATCCTGGTAAAAAGGCAGGCCAGGTAAAAATGCATCGTTTTTGACTTCCCAGATTGCTTAATTCTTGACTTCAAATCTGGAATTGGTGGAGAGCGTGCGGATGAGCACATTTTAAGTAGTTTTAGCAGATGGAGCTGTTTTAAATATATGCCTCAGCAGTCTGACTAAATGGAGTCTCAAGAGAACGAGAATAGGTGAGATATAGTCACCTATTTTGTCCTCAGCACATATCCAGTTTATATTGGGAAAAGTATTAAAAAGGGCATTAGAAAACTGCCAGGGATTCTGATGGTTGACAGTTCTACATACTCCTTAAGCTCTTCATTTCTTTAGTGGCGAAAGTGAGGGGGTTATACTAGAAGACAATGCGGCAAGGTTTGCTGTTCCGTAAACAGCTAGTGAATGTTAATAACTTGACAAATGCTTATGGTGTATGAGGTTCTGGGCATAAAGTAAAACATGGCCAGGTAAGGGCTCATTTTTAAGTGCTACTGCTTTCGCTCATTCGAGAAACTGAATGGGAAAACATGAAGAGAGCATTGGGAAGGAGTTAAGTCAGTATAATGCATCACTGAACACATAAATCATTTAAGCAAGGGGGAAAAGAAACGAAGGTCAGTCAAGGTGCATTTTAGGTAGCATTCTGTGCTTGAAGGATGCTAGGACCCTTTGTGCTTGTCACTAGTTGGGTCAAAGAATCTCAATTACCAGCAAAGTGCCTGCTGACAAATGGAGGCACTTCTCTGTGCAGGTCAGAGAAGTCTAGGTTTAGAGCTGTTTATACATTTATATCCAGAAATTTGTAAATGATTTAGGGAAAAACAGGCTGGTCCCAGGTGCTTATAACCAGGGCCAGCACTCTGATAGCACAATGTGTAGAGTCAGAGTGCAGAGCAAAGCCTTGCCCCCTTTACCCCTTTTTTCATCTCTACCAACTCCTCTGGACTGTTAGAACCAAGTTCCCATCCCCAAGGCTGACACAGGCTTGCAGTGCTACAGAGAGCCCCTTTCTCCTGAGTGGTCCCAATTTTTGGTGTCAGACTTGTTCCTTATCTTTGTATTCAAGGTATACAGAAGTGCACCTCAGCCTTTACTTCAAGAACAAGACACTACAACGGCCTTTTCTTTTCTGTCCCTGCCCCACAAAAAAGTAGTTTAAAAAGATGTAGGGCTTGAGCAGTGGCTCAGCAGTTCAAGCACTTGCCTGGCATGCATGAAAACCAAGGTTGAAACCCCAGCACTACATATGTAACTAAGTGTCAGAGAAACACAGGCCAGATTTTTTTTTTTTTTAATTCTTTCTCTTCGTCTTCCTCTCTCTCTTTAAAAAAATAAAAAAGATGTGGTATGGCAATTTCTATTTAGGATTATGGACTAAGCCACAGATTTACTTTTCCTACTGTTGTGTGCAAAAATCCTCACGAAATGAAAAAGGTAAAATTAAGAGTAAATACAACAGTAAAAGGGGAAGAATGGCCTTTTCAAATGTGACATTTCAGGGGTTTTTGAGAGTTGCAAGGCAAATGATAAGTGGTTTGTTGGAATCAGAGCTAAAAGACCTACAGTCTTAACAAATCATTATGGAAAGACCTCCTGGTTGGTCTTCTCCACGGTACCCAAGCTCTTAGGCAGCAGATCAGGCTGTGGGCCAGCAGTCTGGTATCTGAAAGGATTGTGAAGACTAGTCCTGGGGGCTTGTGTCCTATTTGTTCACATTGGAACCAAGAGGAGGCTTGTGTCCTATTTGTTCACATTGGAACCAAGAGGAAACAGAATTCCATAATTCAGGCAATTATTTACAGCATCCTGATTTTTGTGGGTCCTGTGGCCCTAGAAGTGAGAATGTTCAGGTTTCCACATTACACAGAAGCATAAGTATTTGATGAAACAATGAAAGATTCTGGGGTATTTCTTATTGTGTAATTGGTTACCTACTGTATCATTTTTAAGGACCTATTTCTTTTCCTTTTAGTCTGAATATCACTTGGAATTTTTATTTTTATTCTTATTAAATTAGTTCTTTTAGATTGACTCACATGTACATTTATCATGTATTCCTCCTAATTGCTATTGCTTTCTGCTCAGCTTTTCAGAGTCTTAATTTTATCCACGTAAAAATCAGCAAAAGCTTCAAGGAGGAAAATGGCTCAGGGTATCAAGCTCACTCCAGGGCCCTTCTATTTTTTCTAAAATCCCTAAAATTCTGGTTGCTTAACTCTTAGATGACCTTAGAACCTCACTTGTCTTCAAACAGATTTTTTTTTTGATAGTTTTAAATTTCCCAGTTACTGTTGGTGGTGATAGAAACTGGTACATCCATAGCTAAGGTGACAACTGAACACCCTCCAAAAAGGGACGTTTTTGAGAATGGAAGGAAATGCTATTAATAATGCTGGACTAACAACCATGAATTATGATTGTCCCAAACAATCTGGAACATGGAGTCACCCTAACCATACTTGATTTTTTGTCTTTTCTGTAGTGCAACAAACATGTTCCCCATGGCAAGAATTAAGATAGGCAGAATCTTCAAGGTGTTCTTCCAAGATTCCTGTATCCTGGTTATTTAATCAAACATTAATTTAGGTGCTTCTGAGAAGAGACTTAGTAGATATAATATAGGTGTAGACCTTAAGACAGGGAGGTTATCTTAGATTATTTATGTAGGACTAATCTAACTATACAAATCCTCAAAAGCAGAGAATGTTCTCTGGTTGATAGAAGAAAGGAAGAGAGAGAGAAAGGGAAGTCAGAGATTCCAAGTGTGAGAAGGGATTTGACCTGCCTTTGCAACTCTTGAGATATAGGCACCTTTGAGCTAGAACTAGAGAGAGGACTCTAAGAATTGACCATGGATCCAGGACACAGCCAGCAAAGAGAGAGACCTTAGTTCCACAATGCATGAAATTGAATTTTGCCAACAACTTCAATAAGCCTGAAAGCTTCCCTTTGGAGAATGTAGACAAAAATCCAGGCTGGTTGATGCTGATTCCAGTCATCACATGACTCACAGCAGAGAAACTAGCAAAGCTGCCATATTGGACAGGGCTGGTCTAGAATATGTAGTAGCAGCAGCTGTGATTGTAGTTAGGTTAGGCAGTTTCCCTTAACTCAGTGCTACATATTTGCAGAAAGCCTTTTGAACTGGAAAATAAATTCTATTCATTTAAGGTACAAATTGAGAATTTGGTTTTGGGAATTAGTGTGCCTCACAGAATCAGACTGTTTTCTTGTTACCTCAGTGTAAAAAAACAAGCTACAGATTTGGATGCTTTCATTGTTAGACATTTTGTTACAGCTCATTCTGTCATCTAAAATCACATGTGAATTGTACTACAGGAAGTATTTTCAGAGAAAGGGTTTAAAAATAATATTTTGTCTATAAATTAGAACTACTATAATATTGAGGGAGAAAAAGTAAAAGGCTATATTAAATATACAAGTAAAAATGATTAATGCTATGATTGATATAGATAGTGAAAATGTCTCTAAAATTATTGGTATTGAAATTTGGAACTCAAAGTAATTTGTATCTAACATTGCATTTTAACAATATAAATAAATTATAGTAAGTTATTTACTGCAAAACAGTACATTAACATTGGGTAGGTCACTGAATTTGTGATCAACTGTTTCACATGAAATCAATCCTTTAGATTAAAACAATATTCCATCAGTCTTGAAAAAAATGTCTAGGTAGATATGCATATTGTAATATGTAAATGTATGCATATTTAAATATATGTATCTTATTTAAATTAAGAGCAAAACAACTTATATGTGGACAGGTACTTGAATATGCATATTTAAATATCTCTAAAATGTAGGTATACATATTAGTAAAATGAAAATAGAACATAGATCAAAAATAGGAAACTTCCAAGTCATAAAAGAAAAAAGTGAAACAGTTCGGTGAAAGAGAAAAGATTTTTTTTTTTTGTACTAGGATTGAAACCCAGGGGCACTTAACCACTAAGCCATCCATATTCCCAGCCCATTTTTATATTTTATTTTGAAACAGTGTCTCACTAAGTTGCTGATGTAGGCTTTGAACTTGAGAATCTCCTGTTTCAACCTCATTAGCGGCTGAGATTACAGGCATATGCCAGCATTAGAAAAAATTTTTAAAATCCACGAAGAAAAATGAATAAGAGCTTAATAAAGAGAAAATTTTAAATAAGATGTCAGGAAAAAGATGAAGCATTACAAGGTTCACAACAAAGGCAGTATTTATTAGCTCTGATTAATAAAATTTCATGAATTAGGTAAAAAAGGTTAAGTTCAATTACAATTTTTTAATAGAATGAAACATGTTGAAAATAAAGGAATAGGAAAACAAAGTATAACAACTGGATAAGAGAGATATCAAGATAAAAGAATTTATTTGGAAAAAGAATATTTTATGCTGGCTAGGGGTTACTGCCATTTATACCAGTCACAAACCATTACAAATTCATGTAGAAATGTGAAAATGTGAAACTCAACATTGAAAAGTTGTTAAATACTGGCAAAAATGAAAATATTAAAAATATCCAGTGTTGGTAAAGGTTTGGAGAATAGTGCCCTGGCATACACTATTGGTGAGAATATAGGTAAGTACAGCCTTTTGGGAAGGAAGTTTAGTAAAATCTACCAAAAATGATTCCACCTGTAGGAATCAGTACTGCATAAATCAGCTCATAGAAACCTTTGAGTTTATAAAAAATAGATTACCTAAATTTCCATTGATGGAGAAGACTAAATTCATTCTATGGGGTTTTATACAGTGAGTTTTTTTTAAGAGAGAGAAAGAATCAATTTTATTTATTTTTTCATCTGGCATTTGTTTTTCTGACAATTGTGTATGTGGTGCTGGGGTTCGAACTCAGGTCCTTGTGCTTGTGAAGCAAGCACTCTACCACAGCCACAGCTTCAGCCTCTATAGAGTAATTTTTAAAAGTCAAATAGCTGTATATGCAGTGGTAATGTAAAGAGCTCCAAGTTCTATCATTTAGTTAAAAAAAAGTACGCAGTAATTCAGGTATATTATCAAATTCATGATTTTACTTATATAAATTTAAAAAATGCATAAAGCTTCAAAGGTATACAAGGTGGTTTAAGAGTGTTTACCGCTGTGGGTAGAAGTTGGGTAGGGGGGGGATTTCTATATTTGAATTTACAGTATAAATTTACAGTATGGTTATTTTGATTATTTACAACCATAATGTACTTTTTTGGAATTCTAAAAACTCAACAACATTTTTAAAGTATTGAGTATGGAGTTTTTGAATAATTAGTATTGTTTTAAAATTGGAGACATTAGATTTGTTAGTAACAGTGACGGGAGGTAAGAATTGAAAGCTCCTTTATAAATTCTTCTTAGAAAATATTATGCATCGCCTATAGAAAATGCAACTGAAAAGATGACCAAACAAATTAATCTTTAAAAAACTGGCTGAATGTCTCCATGTTTTGCACATATAAGATTGTATTTAAAAGTAAACCTCTCAGAATCAGAATCCATAGCAAATAGTCATTCATCCAACTCCAAATTGAGCAAAGCTATCAAAATTGCTTTAAAGAGTAGCTGTGAAGCAAACACAGATTTCATCTGCATTTTAAGGAACTGAATGTTCAGAAAGCTATTTTACAAAGGAATATTTGAGCAAGTAACATATATGCATAACATTACATTTGTGGCTATAGAAGTGGATAAATTCTATTTCATCAGAATTTAGGATACAGATAATGTTGAGCTCTCACATCTGGAAGAAATGGCCTGGCAATATACATGCTTCTGACCCAGTGGAACAATGCAACCCCCAATGCATGATAAGCTTCTGCAGACATAATTTCACAAAACATAGAAAATTGCTTTAAAACGAGGGCATGATTGTAATTTAAGGGAAATGGTGCAGATAAATCCATTTTAATGGATAAGCTTAGTAGATGCAAAATAAATGTTAGTACTTCATTATTTATTCCTTTCAGCTGGTCTAAATTAGAGTGAAAATGCACACAATATCTCCTCTAAAACGTACACATAGAAATGGGTTGGGGGAAAGGTGTTTTTTTCCCAAGTCATTTTAGTACTTTGGAAAAACTTAATCCTTGTCTATGATTAATTTCAAAGGCTTTGTTGTACTCTAAGTCCACTGCATGATCTATTGTGTGCCATTTATATGTCAGAATTGCCTAAGTGATCCAGTTGCTGACCACTGATTGGAGTTCACAATTCCATTTTGATCAAATAAGTCTCTTTATATTAGAGTCAATAATTTCATTTGGCAAAAAGGAAGATAGACTAACACTAGAGTTTTAGTGTTAAGTCTAACACTAAACACACCATTGAATGGGGGTACCATGTTTTATTAAGTCACTGAATGTCTGACTATTATAGAGGATAAGTTTGTTAGATATCAAGAAATTATTTTAAGAACAGAGATTGTCCTGGAATTACCAGTCAAAAGAAAATCAGTGATAAGTCCAGTCCAGGTACTCTTATAAGACTGTGATACCTTCCAATTTGGTAATTTTTGGTTTATTGAGCAGTAACATTAAGAAAGATTTGCATTTCTTGCAGCCTAAACAATAGATTAAAAAGTGGTAGAAGTTAAACTTTATTATTTAACAACTTCCTTAAACTTTATCCAAGTTTAGAAATCAGTCACAGATATTGATTCTGAGTAATGAGAAATTCAATAAAGTATTTCTTTTATTGAATGAAATGTGCTAATTTAGGTAAAACATAGTAGGTATTTTATAAGATTCTAGAGGAAAACATGACATTTTTTTAAAATGCAAAGAAGCAAGTTTCCCAGAAAATTGATATATGATGTTATCAGTTTAAGATAATTGAAGTCTTCTAAGGTTAGTTAACAATTTTAGGAGGGTAAGACTGAATTTTGCATGAGACTAGCATTGTCTTAGTTAACCATAAAAATATGTACAGGATCCAGGTCAAAAAAGTAAAACAAGCTAGCTCTAAAAGGTACTAGAATTTAATAATCTTTGTGTTCCTTGTCTCTTCTTAATATTCCTTATGGTTTAGTTTTCATGAGGATAATCTTTAAAGATTATCATAAGAAGTAAGAAATATGAATTTGAAAATATCAGTTATGCACTCAATATATATTAAAACATGTTTTATTCCTTCTACTCTGCCTTCCTTTTCTGTATTTTTATTCAAGATTGTGTGAAGCTTCTTGATCAGTATTTGGTGAAACAAGGTACTTCAATGCTTTTTTAAATTGAACAATGTAAACTTAGAAAATTTGCCTTTATAAAAAAAAATCTCACCTTGAGATTATAGTTAAATGTCTCTTCATGATTCCTGCAATAAGTTCCCACTGCAGATTCTCCTACTTCTAACAGTTGTTGCAATCCTAGTATTAAAAATTATTTGAAATATATAAGGAATTTATTCTACTAAACGTCCTTTGAATGAAGTTTGAAAAGTATAAAATGCATAAAATGAAAAAAATTCACAACACTGCCGTTTGGTACATTTCTCACAAGATCATTCTCTTGGGGCTGGAGCGGTGGCTCAGTGGTTTCGGTGCTTGCCTGGCAAGCACAAGGACCCGGGTTCAAACCCCAGCACCATGTACACAACTGAGTGTTGGAGCAACTAAAGCCATGTGAAAACCTAAATAAAGTTGTTTCTCTCTTTCTCTGTCTCTCACTGTCCCTCTCTCTTTAAAAAAAAAAAAAACAAGATCATTCTCTATATATACAAACAGCATAATACATTTTTATATATCTAAAATACTATAGATAAAGGCATCATTAAAACATAATGTACTGTATGCATAATCTCACACTCCTAAAATCTATTTTGGGTTGTATAGTACAGTTGGCTCTTGGTATCTTCAGTATTTATCTTGGATTTAACAAAATACAGGTTGAACATAGTCAAACAAGCAATATTTGCATAGGTACCAGACATTTACAGATATTTTCTTGTTGTTATTCCCTAAACAAAAAGTGTAACAAGTATCTACTTAGTTTTTACATTCTCTTAAGTATTATAAGTAATCTAGAGATGATTTAAAGTCTATGAGAGGATGTGTGTGGGTTACATGTAAACACTATGCCATATTATATGAAGGATGAAAGCATCCACAGATTTTGGTATTCATGGGGCTCCTGGAAGCAACCTCTTGCAGATACAGGGACAACTATATCCCACTGAATGGGTGTTAGATATCATGAAATTATTTTAAAAGCAGCAGAGAATTATAAGGATTAAAGAGAATTAAGAGGCTGATTACAATACCCTCAGGATTTTAGTTCTTCGGCACCTCAGTTACTAGTTAATGAGAAGTGTTTTCCATGGCTTAGCAGCACCTCCATCATCTGAAGCCCCCTCAGACCCACTGAATAAAGAATCTGCATTTTTACAGGCAGTAATTTGCATGGATATTACTTTGAGAAGCTCTGGTTTAATGCAACAAAGGAAATTATGTAATTCAGAAAATTTTGAGCAATATAATTAAATGATATAAACATCAGCCTTTGAGTAGCATAAAAAATCACTCATGTCTTGATATTGTTCACAAATATATCAGGTTTAACATTAAAAATGGGATTTGGAGTTCAGGATGTCTCAGTGGAAAGTTGGGTTGAAATGGAAGAGGTAATCATCTTGGAAATGGATGGTTTATAAAAGTCAAATTTTCAAATCTGTGTTTTATAACTTCTATTGTGCTTTGTTTAGAAAGTCTTTTTCTAGCTGAAGTTGGACTATTATGTATAAGCTCTTATATTTGTATGCTCATGTACCTTTTTGTCTAGATGTTTTTAGTGTTCAGTAGGATATGAAGCACTTGATGGATTTCTTCTAGTAGCTTAAAATTTCATAGACTAATTAATAGAATATTTTTTCCTGTTAGTTTTTCAGTTTGCTTTTGATCTCTGTGTTTTGTGATATCAATAATTCTTAGAGTGGGATTCACAGATCTCTGTGGTCCCTTGTCTCCTTTCAGGGATTTGCAAGGTCAAAGTTCAGACATAGTTCAGGCATTACTTGCTGTTTCCCAGTGCAGTGGGTGAAACTTGGGCACCTAGGCTGAACCATGGAAGTGGCTTCACACTGCACTAGAATCCATTGTATTCCACATTGTCATGCATACCCATTTTTAAAATATTAGTTTTCCTTAATATCCTTGATAAAACTGTGAAAATTATTACTTTTATAACATCTCAATCCCTGAGCACACCTCTTTTGTATTTGAGGCAAAATGGGAAGTACATTTAGAGTGATTCTACAATCACCGAAGGACTACTGTTCTGGAGGAAAAGCCCTTGTCCAATTGTTGAATTGAGAACTAAACTAACTGCTTTTTCTGTGGAACACCATTTTTCCATGAGATACTGATAGGAGAACTCTGATTGTTCACACTTGGACTTTTGGCAACGTTACAGGGCAGTGGCATGCTGTGGCGCTGAGGCAGCCATAGTGATCCTCAGATACTGGTTCTTGAGATCATGTTTGAAAAGTTTCAGACCTGTTGCTCAGAGTAGCAGACATGTGTTTATTAGAAGGAATAGGAAAAGGGGACTCTCAAGGAAGAAAATGGGTCCTCTCAGAGAGGAAAGGGATAGTGTGCCCCTTCTGCCCTTCTGTTTTATTGCTAGGGAGGGGAGATGGTCCAGAGTTACCAGGGAGTTCTGCCCAGGGCTACTTCTTGGCTTTTGACTGACAGCAGGATTGCATCAGACTTCCAAGTCCTCATTGCACATGGTCATATACCATGCAGGGGAGATTTTCTAAAGATCCAAGGGAACTTTGGGTCACTTTGACCCACTCTGACTATGGTTAGGGGGCTTTGTCTACCTCCCTGAGTTCTGAAATCCAGTCTGTGCAATGGTTACAAAAGTCACCCCTTCAGGATAGCTTGTGTTCTTCTTGGCAACAAGGAGATTTTTGGATTTGCATTTCTCGTTCAGATAACAAGTTGTTTGCTAAGGAATGTAACATATCTTACTGACTTAAGCCAGGCAGGGCTGCTTGCAAATAGCTTTTCAAAAGAAAATTTGTTGGGGGTCAGCACAATGGGCATAGATAATAAAATTATCCCCTTAACCTCATGTTCCCACTGCTCATGTCTGTCTGTCAACTATCAGCAAAAATTTTTCATAAATGAATGGAGCAAGGCTGTTGCTTCAAAGAAAATGAATGACAACATTTGTTGCAGACAGTAATTGAATTCAACTTTCAAAGAAAATTGTGAGTTTTAGTGAGCTTTCATCTATCACTCTGAGCAGCTTACTAACACATTAAGACTTTTCTGATCATATCAGTGGTGGACACTTTTATGTGGTCTCCACGACCGGTGCTTCATGGTATCTATGCCTATCCTTGAATATGAGTGGCACTTGTGACTTGGTTCTGGCCAGTAGTAAAATGTGGCAAAGATGGTGGGGTATCATTGCCACGATTATGTTATCTGAGACTCAGTCTTGCTGGTACATTTCTTCTCACTCTCCCACTGACCTTGAAGAAGCACGATGCCAGGTTGTGGCCTCTGGAAGTTAGGGCTACGTTTGGTCTATTTGCAGGAAAAAACTGAAGTTTCAGTCACATAACCACAAGGAAATCAATTCTGCTACTGCCTGAGTAAGCTTGAAATGGGTTTTTTTTTTTTCATTTGGTCTTCCAGAAGAGAATGCTGCCCGGCTGACACCTTGTGAGTGTGACAGTCTTGTGAGACCCTGAAACCAAGGACACAGCTCAGCTAGATGCAGAATCTGACTGCATAGCCACTATTTTATTTTAAGCTGCTAATGTAGTAATGTACTCTGCAACACTAGATAACTAACACATATTTTGGTATCTGGTGGCAGATGGTGGCCATCACAAAGATCTACAAATGTGGGAGTGGCTTTGGAAGTAGGCCACAGTGGGAGGCTAGAAAGATTTAGGAGCAAAATAAATAAAGCCTAAACAGACTTCAACAGACTGTTAATAGTTCTGTGGAATTTGGCACTGCCATAGAGGACTCAAAAGGGAGGGAGGTACATGTTAGTAGAAATCTGAAGAAGAGGAATTCTATTATATAATGCCAGAAAGCTTAATGAAATTATCTCCTGAAATTTGGAAAAAGCAGAGCTTTAGGTGATTAACTTGGCATTTAGTTAAAGGAGTTTCCACACAAACATTGAAGGTGCTGGCTTCTTATCTTTGCTTATACTAAAATGAAAGAAGAAAAAAAATATTACACAGAACAGAACCAGGACTTGATGATGCTGAATATTTTAATCCTCTCTAGGTGTCAGAGAAGCTGAAATTAAGGAATATATTGTCAGGAAAATGTTCTCCAGAGAAAAAGCAAAGGTATAACTATATAACCTTTTGCCAGAATCTCAGACGGATGGAAATTTGAGAATATATGATCATATGAAAGACCATCTTGTGCTTCAGAGACCTTCTTAATGAGCTAGCAGAACTTCAGGGAGCTTACAATCACTGTTCCACAGCCATGACAAGGGAACTAAGCTGAAAAAGAAGTTATCTTAAAAAGGTCTGTGGGTATGACTTGTGTCCAATGAAGTGTACCCTCTGAAAGCCACAGAAGGCCTCTAGAATTTTTCAGAAAACTTTCAGCAGAAATGCTGCCAGCGTAAACTGAGAGGCACTCCCAAATTATACAGGCAGGAAACAGGTGGATAAAACTACTCCCATACAAATTCCTTTATGAAAACTGAAAGATGACTTAGAGTTGAATTAAGAACTCAGAAGGCAAGTTATTCTGTATCTTGTCTTAATCAAGAAACTCCCAACATTCCCTTACCTGGATTTCAGAACTGCAATGGATCATTGACTTCCTTTTTTCTCCCACATTTCCCCTTCTTGAATGAAATGCTCTTCTCCTTTTTGTATGGGTGCTCTTCTCAGCCTGTTCTACCATTGTACATAGGTGTAACAGGGGCAGAAAACTCATTTCTTTCATTTCATGCCCCAGGAACTGTACTTAGTGCTTTACACCCTGGGAGTCCTGTCTGGACCTGGACTTGATTTGTATGAAAGGACTTTAGACTTTTTGCTGAACCTTGAATGGGATGAGAAATCTGAGTACCCCAAAAGGGGTGAATGTGTTTTGCAAATCTCAAGGATATGAATAATTGGGGGCCAGAGAGTAGATTCTGCCCCCAGTGAATAAAGTGGCCCTCAGGAACCCTGTCTTCTGCAGTCCATATTTTTATGGTATCTCCTGGTGTGTGGGGGACTTGCAGCTTTCTTCTAACGAACAGGATACAGAGAAAGGGATTGAATCTCACCTCCATGGTTACTTTACAAAAAGGCTGGTGGTTTCTAGCTTGTTCGGCTCTCTTATCCGATCTGATGAGAGCCTGCTGCCATGCTGGAATGTGGCCTTCAGGGAGACCCACGTGACAGGGAACAGCAGGAAGATTCTGGCCAACAGTCAGAGAAAAATTGAGGTTCTCAGCCCAAGAGTCCAAGAGAAACTGAACTTGATAGTCATTACATGAACTTGAAAGTGAATCTTCCTCTAGTTCACACAAGATCTCAGTGGTTCGAGTCTTCTGTAGCCTTGTGAGCCATCCTGAGCCAGAAAACACAGCTGAACTGCACCTTGATTTCTGAAACCCAGAAACTGTTTGATAATATTTTCAGTTTTAAGCTTCTAAGTTTTGGGATAAATTATGTCTCAATTTATTAGATACCTAATAAAGCTGGTAAATGTCATCCCTTCCATACATGAGTTCATGGCCCAAAATTCAATCACATTGCACTATGCATCAGTTCACTCCTAATCATATTTTTTTGTTGTAAAAGATTTAGTTTGTTTTTATAAATTCCAGGTTGCCTGCATAATAGCTATTATTTGCTAAAGGGAAAAAATTTGTTAAAAAGTTGCTCACTCATTCACCTTTTTGGTGTGATTAAAATATCTTCTATTAATTTCAGAATACCTTTTTTAAAAATTTCATACTCTAAGGAAGTTTTTAAAACAATGCAGAGCCAGGTGTGGTGGGGCACAACTGTAATCCCAGTGACTAGAGAGGCTGAGGAAGGAGGATTGGAAGTTTGAAGCCAGTCTCAGCAACTTAGCAAGGTCCTCTCTCAAAAAATAGAAGGGGTTAGGGATGTAGCTCAGTAGTAAAGTACCCCCGGTTTAATTCCTGTACCAAAAAGAACAACAACAACAACAACAGTCCAGAGGGGTGCTCAGAAGATGGTGGAGTAAAAGCAGGTGCGTGTGTCCCACTTCCTTTGCTGTTCAGAATTGAAATAGCTACTCAGGTTGGTGACAGAGGGAATGTACTGAATTTCAATATTGGATTCTCAGAGACTTGGAAAGACTCAGACTCTTGTTACTGGAAAAGAGTGAGAAAGATCTAATCGTGTCTGAAATTGCACTGGCAGCTGACAGCAGGGCAGGGCAAGGAGGAGGGGTCACACAAAGGTAGAAAAAAGAGAGAGAGATGACAAAATTGTTACAAAAGCAGTGCAAAAGGGAAATTCAGTCTGGGTTCAGTTGAATCTGGAGCTGCATAGCAGGCAACTACATGGTAAGTACTTCACTTTTCTCAATTTGTAAGAAAAGAACTATGGCAGAGAGCATCTTTACGGGGCTCTATAAGCCTTGTTCCCTAAGAGTTTACCTTAGAGGAGCAATTCCCTGCATCTTCATCTCTCTTGGAGATCAGCAGCAATAACAGTACCATGGAAAAAAAATGAATAGTAGCAAGCTATCTGAATAATTTATACCTCCTGGCAGGCAAAGGGGAGGGAACAGGTCCTGCTCTGCTACCCAGGTGCACCGGCACTTATCACTGCACTGATGACTCTGAGGAGTACACAGAGCACCCTGCCCACATACAAGTAGGCTCAATTAACTGGACAGAGAATGCATCTGGCCCCAACCCCTCTGCAAAATGAGTGGGTCCACAGGTTGCCAGGCCACCCATGGAATTTTCAGACCCAACTAGATCTGCACCAGAAGAGAGTGAGGTGAAGTCTTTGTGATCAATCCTGGCCCATGGTGCCTCTCTTTGAGCACCAAGAAAATCTGAAAAGCACACAAAACTGTGGCCTGCATTGGTGAGAGAGATCTTGCTGGATACAGTGGCACATGCCTGTAATCCCAGTGGCTTGGGAGGATGAGGCAGGAGAATTTTAAGTTCAAAGCCAGCCTCAGCAACTTAGCGAGGCCCTGAACAACTTATTGAGAACCTGTCTCTAAACAAAAAATAAAAATGGTTTGGGGATGTGGCTCAGTGGTTAAGCACCCCTGAGTTCAATCCCTTGTACAAAAACAAAAACAAAAATATCCAGAAAGATCTCAAATAAAAAAACAACTCAAATAAATAACCTGCTGCATCTTATGGTCTTAGAAAAGCAAAACAAACCAATTGTAAATCCAGTATAAGGAAATCAATAAAAAAGTTGCTGAAACTATTAAAATAGAAACTAAAAGAATAATGAATCAAATACTTGGTTCTTTGAAAAAAATAAACATGATTGATATAGTCCTCACCAAACTAACCAAAATAGAGAGATGACCCAAATTAATAAAATTAGAGATGAAACTGGGGATGTTAAGACACAGTTTAAATCTGCAGGACCATTGGAAAATATTTCAAAAGCTTTTTTCAAATAAATTGGAATATGTAGAAGAAATTGATACATTTCTAGATACATATAATCTACCAAAACTGAACTAACAAGAGATAGAGCCTAAATAGACCAATTACAAGCAATGAGCTTGAGGCAGTTCCAAAAATGTTTCCCAACAAAGAAAAGTCCAGAACTTGATGGATTCATAGCTGAATTTTACCAGATCTTTAAACAAGAACCAATGCCCATACTCCTCAAATAATTCCATTAAATTGAAAAGTAGGGAATTCTTCCAAAGTCATCGATGATGCCTGTATCACCTCAATTCCAAAGTCAGATAATGATATTCCAAGAAAAGAAAAGTATAGGCAAAATCATTTATGCAAGAATCCTCAGTAAACTATTAGCAAACCAAATTCAACTATCCACTTAAAATATTATACACCACAATCAAGTTGGTTTCATCACAGGCCTACAAGGAAGGTTCAAAATACACATATCAATAAATGCAACACACCACAAATACAATCAAGGGAATGCAAGAAAAAAATCACATGAACATTACATGATCATCTTAGTAGATTCAGAAAGACCTTTGACAAAATTCAATACTACATCATGATAAAAACCCTGAAGGAAACAGGGATAGAAGGAACTTACCTCAACATCATAAAGGCTACATATAGCAAACCAAAAGCCAACATACATTGAATGGGAACAACCTGATGACATTTCCTCTTAAATCAGGAACAAGACAAGGATGTCCACTTTCACTATTCTTATTCAATATGGTACTTGAAATTTAACCACAGCAGTTAGGCAAAAGAAGTGAAAGGGATAAAAAGAGGAAAGGAAGAAGTAAAGTTATCCCTATTTGCAGATCCTGTACTTAAAGACCATAACAGTTCTAACAGAAGATTTCTAAAGTAAATAAGCAAGTTCAACAAAGGATATGAAATCAACATACAATAGCTTTTCTATATACCAATAATTAATTTACTGAGAAAGAAATTAGGAAAAATCCCATTTATAGTGATTTCAAGAATAAATAAATAACCTGTGAATTAAATGTAACCAAGGAAGTGAAAGACCCATTTAATGAAAATTATAGAACTCTGAAGAATGAAATTGACAAAGGTACTAAAAGATGGAAAGACAGCCCATGTTTATTTATTAGGCATAATTAATATTGTTGAAATGACCATCTGTAGATTAAATACAATCCATGAGAAAACAACAATGATATTCTTCACAGAACTAGAAAAAAAATCCTGAAATTCATATGAAAGTACAAGAGTCCCAGAATAACCACAGAAATCCTGAGCAAAAACTGCAATGCTGGCGACATGACAATACCCAATTTAAAATTATAATAAAGAATCATAGTACCTAAAACAACATGGTATTGCATACAAACAGATTTGTAGATCAGTGAACAGAAGAGACAGAGATAAATTTGCACAGCTTCAGTCGTCTGATTCTTGGCACAAGTACCAAAACATACATTGAGAAATGACAACCTTTTAACAAGTGATGTCGGGAAAAATGGATATCCTGATGTAGAAGAGGCAACTACATTCGTCTCTCTCATACCCTGTAAAAATGTGAGCTCAAAATGAGTCAGAGACCTAACACTAGAAATCATTTAACTGTTAGAAGAACAAATAGTGTAAATACTTCCACATAGAGGTGCAAACAAAGCCCTCCTGAATATGAGCCCCACAGAATCAATGAATAGGATGACATCAAATTAAAAAGATTCTGCACAGCAAAGGACACAACATAGTAAAGAGACAGCTGATAGCCTGGAAGAAAATAACTAACATCTATTCTTCCACAGAGGATTAATATCCAGAATGTATAATATTAAAAAGATAACCCAATCAATAAATGGGCAAAGGAACTGACCAGCCACTTCTCAAAAGCAGAAATACAAATGGTCAACAATTGCATGAAAAAAATGTTCAACATCTTCAGGAATTAGGGGAATGTAAATCAAGACTACCTTGAGATTTTATCTCATTTCAATTAGAATGGCAATCATCAAGGATACAAATAACAATAAATGCTGGTGAAGATGTGTGGACAAAATGAACTCGTACACACTTGTGGGAATGTAATTTAGTAGAGCCACTATGGAAATCAGTATTGAGGTTCCTCAAGAAGCTAAAAATAGATCCACCAGGGAGCTGGAGCAGTGACTTGGAGGTTATGGCGCTTGCCCAGCATGCACAAGTACACGGGTTCAAACCCCACCACCCACGTACACAACTAAGTGTCCGAGCAATGAAAGCCATGTGAAAAACTAAATAAAAAGACTGATTCTCTCTCTCTCTCTCGCTTGCTCTCTCTCTCTTTAAAAAAAGTAAAAAAAGAAGAAAAAATAGATCTACCATATGTTCCAGCTATACCACTCATTAGTATTTATTTAAAAAGTCAAAGTCAGCATATGTTAGATATATATAAAGTCCATGTTTATTGCTGCACAATTCACCATAGTCAAATTATGGAATCAGCCTAGGTGCCTATCAACAGATAAATGGATAAAGAAAACATGGTACACATAAACAATAGAAATTCAGCCACAAAGAAGAATAAAATCATGTTATTTTCAGGAAAATAGATGAAACTGAAGACCATAATTTTGAGTGAAATAAGTAAGACTCAGAAAAGTACCATATTTTCTATCATATGGGATGCTAGAAGGAAACAACAACAAACAATGATGAAAAGGACTCTGTGAATTAAAACTAAAGTGAGAACAGTAGAATGAGGAAGGGGTAAAGGGGAAGGACAGAGGGTGTGCAAGCAGGTATCAGGGAGTGAAACTGATCAAATTATGCTTTTATGTAGGCACAAATATTTCATAATAAAGCCCTCATTCTGTAAAGTTAATATACACCAATAAAAATTTAAAAACTAAAAACAGAATGGAATTCTTTTGTGATCTTTGCCCAGTTGATCTTACATGTAATCATAACATGGTAACAACCCCACAGGATCCATCATAAAGAGAAGAGCAAGGTTATTTGGTAGACTTAAGAGTAGAATTTCCCTTGATTGAAGCCTTCTCAAAAGTGTGGCCACAGATCTGTGCAGAGCTGAGCCCTCAGAGCTCAACCACAAAGTGGTTAGGCTCTGCCAGCCAAAGTCAGAAGGGCCAAAATGTGAGCCACCCTTATATTTTTGACAGCTCCACAGACATGGCTCAGCTCCTAGAGCTCCTAAGAACATCCAGGTGGCAGAGCAGAGGCTGAGAGGAGAGAGATAAAATACCAAAATAATATCAACAACAAGGATTACAATGCACAAAAGAGTGTGACTCAGGAAGAAGGAAGGCACTGCTAATTGAATTCAAGTGATGATAAATGTCACTTCACTAATGTATTAGTAGAATTCTGTGTTTGACTTGGCCAAAGTAAAGTTTTTAAAGTTATGGATTCTTGCTTCACATGTGTTAAGAAAGGCAAGGAAGCTTCTATGTTTAAAATCCTATAGAAAAGTTTCACTTAAGATTAAGCATTCAGTCAATCTCACCAGTGCAAACCCTGTCAAAAACAAAGAATGTTAATGTGGCAAAGAAGAATAATTAGATATCATTAAGAAAATAATCTATTTAGGAGACATAGGATAACAAATAATTTTCAAGTTACATCTTGAACTGTACTATTTAATAGTACAGTAGCTACTGCCACTACCTACATGTAGCAAATTAATTTCAAATTCATTAAAATTAAGTAAAATAAAAAATTCATTTCTTGAGGCTGGAGTGGTGGTTCAGTGGTTATGGCGCTTGCCTGGCATGCGTGGGGATGCAGGTTCGAACTCCAGCACCATGTACAAAATGAAGTGTCAGAGCAACAAAAGCATCATGAAAAACTAAACAAAATTGATTCTCTCTTTCTCTCACTGTCCATCTCTCTTTAAAAAAATTCATTTCCTGAGTTATATTATCCATATTCAATAGCACATGTGGTTTGAATCTTCCATATGAGACAGTACAACTATAGGACATCATAAACGTTCTATTGGGGCAGCACTGATTTACTAGATGCAAAAATTCAAGATGACCAAATAGAAAAGAAAATATTAACAAAACACACAAAATGAGATATAATGTGGCATCTGAAATGTGGCAGAACACTTCCAATATTGCTAAACATCACAAAGATACCAAAATGGATTTTATCAGATTGCTCAACAATTTTCTCAGTAAAGAAATTTTAACTGATCTCCATTTGCCACTGACATTTCTAATGCCTCCTTCATCGGTTTTAGGGGGCTACGGGTGATCCTGCCCTTTGGGAAACTGGACTAATCGCCATTTAATATGTGAACATTCTTCAAAGAAATGATGAACTTGGAATATAGCCACTTGGAAAGCATGGTGCCGTGAGCTTTAAGTGTTTTTTTCTTCTTTTTTATAGGAAGCATGTTTTGTAGAACAAACATAAAATGTTGACAATATGATATATGATATGATATGTCAGAGGGAAGACTGCTTACATGACAAATTTGGCACAGGGATTCCGAGCTGTCAGTGGCTGCCCACAAATGAAGGCTAGTTCCCCTACCCCTACCCTTGCCTTGGAGCCTCTTTCCCCATGAAGACAATTTGTGGTAAATGCATGGGAGGTGGTACCACTTTCTCTTTCTAATGCATGGGTCCAGGTTCCTCCTGCAAGATGCCAAGGCACATCTAACACGGAGCTATGGTGTTTAGGAAGAATTTTATAAAAATTTGGGAGTAAATGAAAGTTTAAATGTATACAATGGAAAACCTAAAGTGATATAGGAAATCTTATTTTTCCTAGGACTCACTGACCACAGACTACAGCCATCTCTCTTGGGCTTCCCTTAGATTGTTGCCTACTTCCTTGTTACAGAAGAGCCCTGTAGCCTTGCCCTCTCACCCAGAGTCCAGATCCAATTGCTTCAAGCCCCCAAAGAGCCCTGCATTCCACCAAGTTCTTCCTTTCCAGTTCTGGGGTGCTTGCAGATAAAACAGTCACTTCCTGTTTGGATGTGAGCTGTTCTCTACGAGCAGTTTTGAAGCTGTGTACTACTTGCTTAGGAGTCATACAATATGGGGGAGGCTGGGCAGTCACACCTGGTGCTCTCACTGCCCCCCCAAAAGAACAAACAAATAAACAAAAAAGGGATCTGACTATGGAAATTTCAACATCTATCCCAAATGTAGGAACTTCTAGCATTCACAAACATAATCAGTTTCAGCATGTACCCTCTACTAGTCACCCATTTCATTAGCAATGATGGTGAGGATGCTGATGCTGATGCTGATAGTGAATATTTACTGAGTGCTTACTACGTTGTACAGACTTGCATAGTCCTTTATATGCACTATATGATTTACTCAGCACAACAGCCTAAGAGGTAGGTATATTTATGTCAAGGAATGATTTTTGAAGTTGAAATTTGAAACTTGACTGGGACAAACATATATCAGTTTCCTAGGACTGCTGGCACAACTTCCTCTGGAGGTCCTGGTGGAGAGTCACTCCCTGGCTTCTTCCTGCTTTTCATGGCTCCAGAGGTAGCTTGGCATGCAGCAGCTTCACTCCAGTTTGCCCCCATCTTCACACCGCTTCTTACCTCTGATTCTGTGTGCCTTTTGGTGTCATTTCCTATTCTTAAGGGAAACCAGTCCTTGTATTGGGGCCCACCTTATATCCAGGATAATTTCCTCTTGAGATTTTTAAATTACATCTGCCAAGACCATATTTCCAAATAGAGCCAAGTTCTAAGGATCCAGTTGAACATGAATCCTGGGGGCTATTTTAGTCAGCTTTTTTTTTTTTCATTGCCGTGAACAAAAGATCTGACAAAATTTTAGAGGAGGAAGTTTATTTAATGATCACTGTTTTAGAGGTCTCGGTCCATAGACAGCTGACTCCACTGCTGTGTGCCCAAGGGGAGACAGAATATCTAGGCAGAAGGGCATGATAGAGGAAAGCAGCTCAGGACCTGACAAACAGGAAGGAGAGAGAGAGAGAGAGAGAGGGTGCTTTGCTCACCAGTGACAAAAAATATACCCTAAAGACACTCCCCTAGTGACCTACCTCCTCCAGCCACACCCTACCTGCCTCGTTAACCACCCAATTAACCCATTTAAGTGAGTCCATTCACTGATTAGGTTAAGGCTTTCATGACCCAATCATTTTCACCTCTAAATTTTCTTGCAGTATCTCATGTATGAACTTTTGGGGGACACCTCATATCTAAACCATAACAGAGAGACACTAGTCAACCTACTTCATACATATATGGTGAGGACTTGTAAGAAAATTATTTAATTAACTAATGAGGGAATTAGCAGGCTATTAAGTTGGTGTGGATAGCATTTGGGAGATTTAATATAAGTACATAACTGGGAAGGAATATTGTAAAAATCTTCCTAAATTAGGACCAAAACTCATCTACAGACTTAGAATAATAAAGTCATAAATTTAGGGATAACTTATTGGGCAGAAATCATTTGCATCTCTAGGGGGAAAAATGCACAAGTGAACAAGTTACTTAGCAGAATCTGGGGTTGAATCAACAGCAATATCTGCTGTTCGTTAAAAACAAATAGATTCTCATAGAGAATTAAACAATCCTTGGGTGTGTCTGTGTGACTGTGTCCCAGTATGAAATTAAAAGTGCTTCTTTGCTTTTCCGCATTTTGGGTGATTTTCCTTAAAAATTATCATCCTCAGCTTACAGATGAGAGATTCAATAACTTGACTAAGGTAACCACACTGGTCATCCAGGCCAGACTCAAGACCTTCGGGATATCTTTTGACATCAGGTCTTGAGTTTACCTCTGGAGAATCTAATAAGGAACAGCTTTTAGGAAAACCTGTTGGGAGTAACTGAGAGGAATGGCCAAGGACACCATCTTCCTACATCTGTGGATCTCACTTCTGACTGTACCTGGGGAAGTTTTCAAAAATGTAGATTCTCATGCTCTGCTCCCAGCTGCTTGATTTATTTGCTTTGGCATGGGTTCTGAGCATCAGTTTTGGGTTTTTTTTTTTTTCTCTGTCTTCTTCTTCTGTGCTGGGGATTGAACACAGGGCCTCACGCATGTGCTCACCTCTGAGCTACATCTCTAGTCCTGAGTTGTAGTATTTTTAAAAGTTTACCAAGTATTTAGTCAGCTTTTGTGTCACTGTGAACAAAATACCCAACAAGAACAACCTGGAGGAGGAAAAGTTTATTCGCCTGGTGGTTTCAGGGGTTAGTCCATAGACAGCCTGTTCCATTGCTCTGGGCCCGAGGTGAGGCAGCACATCACAGGGTCCTGGGAAGGCCCCAGTACAGGGAAGAAGCTCTCCACATGGCAGCAAAGAAGCATGGAGATAAAGGGCATGGGGAAGGGGCCACAGAAAAGGTGCACCTCACTCTTCCAGCCATGCCTACAGCTATCACATAGTCCATTCAAAGTAGTGTGAACCAGTTAGGTTACAGCTCTCACAGTCCAATCATTTCACCTGTGAACATCTATGCTTTAACACAGAAGCTTTTAGGGGGACATCTCACATCCAAATTCTAATACCAATCTATCCTATTATGTAGACAGGGCTGGGAATGAAAAAGTTAAAAATATATAGGGATTTTTATCTGAAGTTGCAAGAAGGGAAAAATTCTTCTCAAAGTGATCTGTATGCAGAATTTTCCTCAATGAGGGAATTCATAAGACTAGAGACATTTGCCAGGGCACTTAGAACCATGTGTGTTTGTGTGTTTGTGTGTGTGTGTGTGTGTGTGTGTGTGCATGCCCAACCCCTCATTTTCACCATCTGTTCTAATTTATGTTAGCCCTGATATTGATTTTTAAAATTTTTATCTTTTCTTATGTAGGAAGAAGGATGGTTTTTGAGATATTGACTTATTTTTCCAAATTTGTTTTCTCTTTTCCCTGCTCTTAACAGGTAACTAAGCCTATAGTTTCTTGCTTGGGTAGGTATTTAAGACAGTTTCCATAGAACTAATAAAGAGACTAGGGTATGAGGAAAGAAGGGTGCTGGGGGAAATAGAGAGGAGGAAATGTTCCCTTCAGACAAAGCAACCTTCCCTGGACCAGGTGAGGAGGGAAAGTGGAAGAAGGAGAATAGACAGCAGAGGGGGAGTGAGATATCATTTGTGGTAGCCTTTTGGCAATTCCCTGACAGTGAAAAGACTTCAGAGACCTGGTGCCCACATACAACAGGAGGTGTGGACATCACCTCTCCAGTAGTTCCTCACTCACTCTGGCCTTGGAGCGAAAGAATCAGCAAGGCCCCTGGGGCCCCAGGGGAAGAAATCAGGGTGGACAGAGGAAATGATGCTTGGGGACTCTCAGATGCATGGGCATGGTGTGAGGCCTCAAAATGAAGGAAATGACTTTTCTGCTGTATGAATGAGGCCTGGAGATAAAATCAAGATAATTCATTAGAAAATGAAAAAAAATACAGAAGGAAATGTGATTTCTTATGCACCTGATATGTAAAATCTTCTCAAAGAATTTCTGAGCTCAAGTGATTAATACAATAATCAGGCCAATAAAATTAAAAAGAAAAGCATCCCCTAGATGTTGTCTGACCAGCACATAGATATCTATAAGTCCAGATCAGATATCTCACTCAGGGCTTCACACCTGTGTATCAATTCTGAATATTCTTCTGAGATGTGGTGTTTTCTTACTTTGCACTGTGCTGTTATAACAGAATACCACAGACAGGAATTCATGAAAAAAAATTTATTTCTCATAGTTCTGAAGACTGGGAAGTCCAGGATTGAAGGGCCACATCTGTTAAGGACTTTCTAGCTGTATTACATAGTGGAAGGGATCACATGGCAAGAGAACCTGGACAGAGGGTGGACAAGAGCCAGCAAGAGATCCAGAGAGATGGCAAATATCAGACTTTATCACTAACCCTCTCCCAAGGTAAGGACATTCTTGAGGACAGGACCTTCATGATCTGGTCACCTCTTAAAGGTCCCACCTCCTAATACCACCACAATGGAGATGAAATTGCAACATGAGTTTTGTAGGGAACATTCCAACCACAGCAGAAGTTGGGTCTTCGAGGAATCCAGCAAGATTTTCAGAAAAGTCCTCTAGAATAAGTTGTAGTTCCAAAATGATTTCAACTCAGATCTCTTAATTTTTAAAGTAATTTTATTGAGATATAATTAATATACAATAAATTGCATTTTAAAAGCAGATAGTATGATAATTTTTAGTAAATACATACACAGTTGAAACCGTTACCACTGTCAAAATAAAATACACATCATAACCCTAAAGTGTGCTTGTGTCCTTTTGTAATTCCCTCTTCTCACCTGCTACTCCCAATCCCCAACCCCCAGTCTTAGACAATTGTTGCTTTTTTTACTTAGATGTTAGTTTGCATTTATTAGAATTGTGTATAAATGGAATCTCACAATATGTGTTATTCTAACTTCTTAAATGGAATGCAATTGTTCTGAACTTTATTCATGTTGTGTGTATCCATAGTTCATAACTTTTCTATGATGAATAGTATTTTCCATGGTATGAATATGTCACAATTTTTCATCTATCCATATTTATGGATGTTAGAATTGTTTCTATTTTTGGGCTATTACAAATGAAACTGGTATAAATGCTGGCAGGTGATTTGTATCTACGTAGTTATGTTATAGTTTGAATGTGAGGTGTCCCCCAAAAGCTTACCTGTGACATTTGGGGAAGGCTGAGGTGAGAGGATTGGGGTATAAAGGCCTTAATCCAAGCCATTTTTATATATGATCTAGCAACTGTAGGCTGGGAGGGTGGCTGGAGAAGGTGGGTCCTTGTGGGTGTGCCTTTGGGGTATCTATTCTGTATCTGGCATGGAGTTGCTGGCTCTGCTCTTCTGCCCCATGCAATGCCTGAGCTCTCTGCTTCCTGGAGCCACACCTGCTGCCATGCTGTGCAGCCTCACCTCAAGTCCCTAGGAATGGAGAAGGTCTTCTGTGGACTAAAACCTCTGGAACTGTGAGCCTCTAAACAATCTTTTCCTCCTGAAATTATTGATGTCAGGCCATTTGGTTGCAGCAATGAAAAAGCTGACTAAAATAAGTTGCTATTAAAAATACAAGAAATCTGGGGCTGGAGTGGTGGCTTGGTGGTTACTGCGCTTGCCCAGCATGCACAAGTACACAGGTTCAAACCCTAGCAACCCACGTACACAACTAAGTGTCAGAGCAATGAAAGCCATGTGAAAAACTCAATAAAATTGATTCTCTCTCTCTCTCTCTCTCTCTCTCTCTCTCTCACACACACACACACACACTGTCCTTCTCTCTTTAAAAATAAATACAAGAAATCCATCATGAGGGAAATGGCCTCTGCTGGAGCACTACCTGTTTCATGAAGGTATCATAGGAAGTGCATATGAAGATGGGCTGAACCAGATGCTCTGAGTGAGTGCAAGCCTGCATTCCTCACAACTACCAGTCTGAAAGTTGAGCATGCCCCATTTTTAGGTTAATTTTCATAATTGGATCACAAGATCTAAATAATGTCAAGGTCGTGGTAGAAAATGGAAGGCTGAGGGATAGGAGCTACCTTTCCTGAGGGTCTCCTATGTGTTACCACTATGATTTCCTGGGCCACTGCATTTCATCTTCAGGGCCACTTTTAAGGCAGGGGTTTTTATCATGAACTTTGCAGAAGAACCAATAAATACCTGTAGACAGCAAACGTGTGCCCCAGCTCACCTAAGTTAAAATTTGCAGACCCAGAATTTGAGCCTGTATCTGTCAGCTTCTGGGGCTCTTTTTCTGTCATCCACACTCCATGGGGCAGCCTCTCCTGTGGTGGTCAGTGGAGGTGGCCAGCAGTAAGGTACAAAGCTAGCTGTTAGAAAGTTTATGGTTTGGACTGGAGCCCAATGGTGAGCTCAGTAGTTACAGCGTTTGCCTGGCATGTGCAAGGACACAGGTTCAAACCCCAGCACCATGTGCATAACAAAGTGTTGGAGCCAAGAAAGCTGCAAAAAAAAAATTAAATAAAATTGTCCCCTCTCACTCTTAAAAATAAAAGAAAGAAAGTTTATGGTTTGAGCTAGGCTCTTACTGCAGGCAGACTCTTTCTACCCTTGCTCCAGGAATGGGTGAAGTGTAAGAGGGAGGGTCCTAGCAGGGGTTGGAATTAATCATCAGCAAAGTTAGAAGGGTTCTGGGTCACAGAATGAGGATGTCACCATAGCCCTTTTGGGTGTGAATGATCTTGGTGTTAACAGGGTTTATACAAGAACTGATTTTCTTAAAACTTTATTGAAGAGTTGTGTTGTACAATCATAAATGCATATGTAGTAACAGTATGATATGCCCCCGATCCTTTTCCAGAATCACCCCCACATCATCCACACTCCAGTCTCTTGACTCTTCTATATTTCCCCCCATAACAGATATAAGATTGTGCATCTTCCAGGATTAAATGATTGCATAAGTATTATTTGGCTTCTCGGGGGGAGTAAAGAAAGAGTAAGCTATATTGTTGATACTCCCTACCCTAGATCTCTCCATATCATTCCTCCCTCTCCCCTCCCTCTCATGGCCCCCACCCACACCGCAAGAAACACTAGCTGAAGTGCTAATTTTGAGGTTCCTTTCAAAATTGAGCCACAAGCAAGAAGACTGATAAAACACATTCATGTGTATGACAACCGTGGTAGTGCCTGGGTACCTTCCCTACTGTTCCTGTGTTCAGCTTCTCCCTCTGTCTTTGGGGAGATGAGCTTTTCTCCAGCTGCAGGGTAGGATCTCCTAGAAACCTCTGGCTGTCAGTGACGTCTGTTCCTAGCAATCTCGTATCCCTTCACCACTAGGTGGAGAGCGTCTCTCAGGTTTCCCCAGAACTCTGTGAAGGTCCTATAGTGGTTGTATGCCTCGTGGAAAGAATTTTGAATTTTGATACCATTCTGAGGAATTACAATTCTGATGTTAAAAATATTCATTGGCTTGTTAAAAAGTTCAAATTTTATTTTTCTTCATTCTTGTCTGTTTTAATAAAGCGGTGTTTAGATTTTTAAAGCATTATACTTATGATTAAACAATAATCATATTTATTTTAATTAACTTATTTAATGAACTGAACTTAAAAATGCTCTGGCCTATATGTATTACTTGGGAGATTTCCAGCAGAATTTCTTTACGGATGCTTGTTTTTATACATGTGCAAAATGCCTTAAATTCTTTTTAAGTGAATTATTCTCTCCAGGGTCAACAGAGGCAATGAGATGGTAGATTCAAAAGGGAAGCAGAGGCTGGATCTTGTTGTTAATGTGCTTCGAGAGTTCTGTTATCTGCCAATATATTCTTAAGTCCTCAACACAGAGACAAAGTACTCAATGATGCTTGACAATGAATTGATTACCATATTGGGAATTTGCAAATACTTCCTTCACATCTTTGATCTTATTGGTAGTAAGAAGGATCTTAAAGAAGAAGTGGATTTTGCTCTCTGTTTTTATAGAGGAAGAAGATGAGGCTGTTACTAACTATTCAAGTCCTCCCTTGCTCCCCAACACACAAGATATCCAAGCACTGGACTTTATATGCTTTTGAGTATAGGGCTGGTCTGGCTTTCACAACTCCTGAATTCTGCAGCAGGGGCCCAGAGAAGCCTCCCCATTTCAGGTGACTATATTGCCTTATCTGATCATGACCTTGCTATGAGATCTTTAGTCTCCAGATGGAACCTTCCAGAGCTGGGACCTGACTATCCCTGGGGTCCGATAGAGGCCGGCATGCACCACTGAAAGGATCCAACGATTTCAGCCAGTGTGACCTGTACTGATGCCCAGGTTTTGTCTTCAGCTGGAGGTACAAGGCTGACTTTACTGGGACAGAGGGAAGTTGGAAATGCAAATGCCTTCCAGAGCCCCAGAATTCGCAGTGTGAATGTGTGGAAATAGTGGCTTTCACAAGGAACATTTCTTTAACTGCAAAGGAAATTAGGCAAGCAGTTTATTTAGGAGAAGCAGAAGCAAGAGGAAAGTGATTTGCCTTTTTTTCCTCTTTTTCTCCAGAGAGGAGGATGATCCTGCAAGAATCTACCAGCAGGGCATAGTGACTCCTTCCCTATTTGCTGGAAATCCCTCCCTCCTGAAACTGGTCATCACAGTTTCTGTTTTGCAGGTTGCTAACTGGCGGGAGGGGGGCTGAAGGTCACAGGATCCCAGCAGTGTTCAGGCCAACAGGGAGGCCAGGCAGAGTCTGAGCCATCCCAGGGGCACCTTGGCGTGGAGGGAAGAGGGTTGGTATATCAGCAAACACCTTGAGAGGGATTAGTGCGAGCACTTTATGAAAAGCACACGTCCTGAGGCAAATGCCATTTCCTTCTCAGGCAGAGTGAAGGGCCTAGTCACAAAAAGGGAAGTGAAATTTGCTGTAAACTTTGAATACAGGATTCAGCACCCCATAACAGCTTCACTGGGAAACATGTTGGGAGGGCACGGTTTACTTGGGGAGGGAATTCCTGTTTGTCAGTCACCCCCCCCCCCCACCACATGCTAGAAAATGGGAGATCTGAAGAGCAAAGCAGGCACCTATCAGGTCCCCTCAGTGCTACCCTACAGAGCTTGCTACCATGATGGGGCTGTTTCATATCTATGGGTCCAATATGGCAGCCACTGCCACAGTCATATCAGGTTTATTGAGCATTCAGAGTGCCTGAGAGATGAACATAGTATTTTATTTCATTTTAACTTTAGTAGTTACATGTGGCCAGCACGCATGGCACAACATCTTTCTACATGAACCACCATTTGGGAGAGGAAATAACTTCTCTGTGATGCAGGTTCTGGCACCTCAATGTCACAAGTGTAGAACAAATGCTCCATTTTTTTCCAAGCAATCAAGACATAGGACTGCAGTTTGCTGCTGTCAGGCATCTCTTTTCCCTTACTCCATAGTTAATCTCTCCATGCACTAATTATAGCTTGAACTGGTTGTGTGTGTACTGAACCTGTATCAGTGACTTGACCAAGAAATCCTTAGGTTGAGAAACATTTCCCTTTTTTGATTGTTCAACTTAATCCTACTATGTATGAGTCATAGTTCACATTTTCAGGAGTGTCAGCTGCCCCTGGGGATGAGAGGGATGGCTCCCCATTGCTCAGGCACTTAAGGTGAGGTTCCTGACCAGTAGCCTCTTCCTTTTCTATAAGGGGTGAGGTTAATTAATAAATCTTTTTGTCACAGGGTGGTTGTCAGTGGTTGCCCCTGTGGTATTACTTTCTTTATGCCTGATCTCCAGAGATATTCATTCAGTAATGGTGGATTAGGGTCCACTGAATGAATGCTCCATTCAACCACATGATGGGAAAGCGAATTGATCCCTGTGTGCAGAGGCCTTGGTAAGGAGGGCCCAGCCACAAGAAATGCTTTTCTTTTCCTTTTTTTTTTTTTAAAAGAGAGACAGAGAGAGAGAGAGAGACAGACAGAGAGAGAGAGAGAGAGACAGAGAGAGAGAGAGAGGGAGGGGGAGGGAGAGGGAGAGAATGAGAGAAAAAAAGAAGGAATCAACTTTATGTAGTTTTTCATCTGGTTTTTGTTGCTCTGATATTTAATTGAGCATATGGTGCTGGGTTTGAACCCAGGTCTTTGTGCATGACAGGCAAGCATGATACCACTAAGCCACTGCTCCAGCCCTGAGAAAATCTTTTCTTTGCAGTCAACATTGGAGAATTTGGAGGAGGCTGCCAACTTCATTCAAGTCAGTAGTTTCTTACTAACTTGGATATTAGGACAGAATTTAAGCTTCACATTCATTATGACTTGGTCTGTAGCCATTCTTTGTATTCAGGAGTGTTTAGATCCACAGTAAAACTGATTTTCTGATAAGTATCAAGAAGATTACAATGGTTTTATAAATATTTAATAGCAAATCTACTATGTGCTAAGTTAAGTGTAATTCCTTATGGATACCATGTAGAATGTTGGAAGGGTTTGCAGCCACTTGTAGCTTTAAAAAATTAAATATATTACATTTAGTTGATACATAGTTATCATACATATTAATGGGGTGCAGTGTGACATTACAAAACATGTATACAATGTGTAATGATCAGATCAGAGTAATTGGCATATATACCACCTCTGAGATTTGTCATTTCTGTTGAGGATATTCAAAAATACTCTCTACTAGCTATTTTGAAATATTTAACTTCACTTGCAGCTTTATAAATGTGCTTTTTACAATTTAGAGATTTCCATGAACTGGAGAGAATGTATTTTACCCTAAGATTGGGTAAGGATTTTGTGTACTATATAGCAGTGTCTGTTGAGGAAATTCCTTTTTGAATTTCAGAACTGCACTTGATCCAGGAAGATGAATTCTTGACATCTTGTGCTGTGTATCTGTTGGTACTTGGCTAAGACTTTGAAGACAATCACTACATACTAACAAGTATGATATGGTGCTGTTTTTCAACCCACAATATCATTTGTGCTGCCTCTGATTTTCCACCTGAACTACCACCAGCCCTTCTCAGCACTTTTCTTCCTTCTGTCATCAAAGTGCATTGCCAAATTTCTTCACACACCACAGAGAGACATTGTCACATTTCTTCGCAGGTTGTCAAAATACGTGGTGGAATTTCTTTATCATGTTTCTTTTATCCTGTTCTTCACCTACTCTCTGCCCAGCAACTTCCTCACGTGCAGTAATATAAGCAGGTTTTATATCACCCAAGTGAAACAATTTCAGAGATTTTTCCCCATGATTTGAAACCCTGAAAAGCCTGCATACTGCCAAGCATAAACATGAATAATAACCCAAAGTATCAAGTTACAGGAAATATATTTGAAAAGCAGGCAATTTATTAACTTAACTGATACCTTTTTCTTCCCCAATTTAAAAATAACAGATATATTATTATAATCTTATATCACCTCAATATCAGCATATTATACTTACTTTGTTATTGTAAATGGTATCATTCTGATTATCAAGCATGTGAACATGGTGTGGCTTTTGGGGACATTTCTTATCCTGGGTCTAAGGGTTCCGTATTTGTAAATGGGTCCACTAAAGCTTGTGACAATGAGCTCCTGCACGGTGCCTGGTGCTTCACTCAACTGCATGGCAAATGCTAATGCGTCTCTTTCCTCGTTATTCAATTCTCTAATCATGTCTAGTGATATTTTTCTCCAAGGCCTGAACTAGAAGACAAATTGAAATAGTTTGCTGGTACATTTTATGTGGTCAACCCAGATTCTTAGGACCTAAATCTGTTCTGAATTATTCAGGGCCTAGGTCAGGTCCTCAATTTTAAAGTCAAGTCTAGACACAGGCTGAGGAAGTAGATGGCCCTGCTTCTTTGTTCCCTGCCATGAGAATGAGCCTTGGGGCCTCCTCAATGCCCCTAATCTCAGCTCCGGCACTATAGGCAGTAGACAACCCCAATTCCCAGCCAGTCTTATCTTCTTGGAAAGACTGATTTCCAGAAGTCAGGGAACAGCTCACTTATGATGACCCTCTTGAAAGCAGGGCCACAGAGGGGACAGATTTTCAGGCCACCTGGCCTCACTCCAATATTGGTCAAGTTCCCCTGTGAGCAGAGCCTTTGTCTTCATTCATGATCTAGGGCCTGGCACTGCAGGGAGGGAGTGACCATGCTGGGGACATTGGTGTCCTGAGGGCAGTGGTGCAGGACCATGCTAGGCTGGGGAAGAGCCAGGGACAGGCTGCTATGAATCTGCCAGGTCTCGTGGCTCTTCCTCTAGGACCCTGTTCCCTAAAGTGATATGCATGTGGAACAGAATAAAAAAGGGTGACAGGGACTTTTTGGGCTAAATATATTTGTGGAAACCTGGATTAAATAAACCATATCCTATTCTTATTGGAGCTTTTCAAATGCTAAGAAATATTTTGAATCTCCAAGAGGTGGCAAGAGAGAGGCTTTTCCTGAGCCATTTGCACCATCGCCCCTTTTATATTTTGTGTAATATGCTTTAGGAAATATGACTTAAGGATGATCCCTGTGACCTTGACCAAGGCCCTCTGTTTCCCTGGTCTTAGTTTCACTACCTGAAATTAGTTATCACACCCATTTCCACCCACCCTTCCTCCAGAGAGCCATGCTCTCTATAACTGCCCAATAGCTCTAGGGTAGGACACGGGCTCATCTTTGGCCCCTTTCCGAGATCCCAGTGCACCTGTGATACTGAGAAGGTCCTTCTTCAGTAGAGTGGTAGTTTTTTCCTCCAGTCTCCCTCAGCACCACCGAGGCCAGCAGACCCAGAAAGTGTGCCCCTCCCCCCACTGCCTCTAACACCTTAGCTTAACCCTTCACCTGGCCTTCCTTCAACACAACCGTCCATATCTAAGCCTCTGGGCCTGTGTTAATGCTGTCCTCTCTCTGTGTCTGAAATTGTCTTGCCCCCTTTACGTTCCCCAGATAACTCCTTTCAGTTCATTCACATCCTTACTGATTTTCTGCCTAATGGGATCGTATGTTTCTGATAGAGGGTGCCAGAGTGGATTCATCTAGCTCTATTTGCAGTTCTATCCATTTTGGCTTGGCATGTTTTGAAGCTCTGTTGTTAGGCACATACATGTTAATGATTGGCATGCTTTCTTGGAATACTGTCCCTCTTTTTTATTATGTAATGTCCCTTTTTGCCCCTGATCACTTTCCTTGTTCTGAAGTCTGCTCTGAAATTAATATAGTTGGTGCTGACTTTCTTGTATTAGTGACAGCATACTATTTCCTTCTCCATCTCTTTACTTTTATTCTGTGTGTCTTTATATTTAAGGTGAGGGTCTTATAGACAACCTGTTGGTGTGTCTTATTTTTGGATTCACTCTGACAGTCTCTACCTTTTAATTGGTGAACTTAGACTACTGATATTTAAAGTGTTGATCCATTACATTAATATCTGTGCATCTATCATTGTGTACTATTCCTTTTGTTGCCCTTTTTCTTTCTTTTTGTCTTCTACTTTCTGATTCCTCTGGTTTTGAGTATTTTTTATTTTTAGAATTATTTTTATAATTCTGCTGTCAAGTTCTGCCATATCTTTTTCAAAATCCATTGAGATGCACTTGGTCCTGTGCATCTTGGCATGACTCAGGGTTTCACCTGTGCAGTATCAAGGAGCCTGTCCTTAGCTCTGGACACCCTCATCCAACACTAATGATTGAACTGATGTTCTAGAGCACTGAACTGATGTTCTTTAACATCTCCATTCCAGGACCAAGTGCTGAACTGATCCGTGCTGGTGGGATAGAACTGAACCACATTTATAGGGTAACAATATACTAACATACATTGATAAGACTGAAAATATGCCTAATCTGAAAAAATGAAAAGCCCCAAGAGGATTTCTTGAAGGGCCCTCCCTCTCCCCTATATTGACTACTGCAGTAGTTAAGGTTCTCACATCCTTTGGGGAATTCTCTTGCCTTCCTTACCTCACAGCTCTTCTAGTCACTTCTGCAACCTTTCCCCAGGACCACTGCTTGTTCCCAGAATGAACCCCCAGATTAGAGCCTGAGTGCATGGACAAGGACAGGACCTTCCCAGAGAGCCCTGGATCACAGGCTCCATTATATGTCCATTATATCCTGCTTCTTTCTCCAGAGGATGGTTGATGTTGGTCCTGAAGCAAGTGGAAAGACAGGGGAGGGCTGCAGAAGTAAAAGCCATTATCCTAGATCCAGATCATCATCTGGGCAAGGGACGCTGTCAAAGAGCCCAAGGAGTGGGGACAGAGGCACAATGTTGTTACTGGAGGTTCTGGGATGCCTGAGACGAGCATCCTCCCTCTTAGGGTTCTCAGTCCAATAGAGGAGGCCAGCACTTTATTTAAGCATGAGGCAAGCCCCCAAACAGACTTATACGAAGGGCTCTAGGAACACAGAAAACTGATTTCCAGAAAACTCTCCAAACTAGGAGCCATGAGTTCTTTATTGCAAAAGGGTTTGGCAACCAGAAGAGCTAAGAAAGACTCTCTAGGACCACAGAGCCCTGCAGGGTGAGCTTCCTCAGGCATCAGGCGTTAGTGTCAGGTCTGCTATTCTGGAGAGAGTGGATTTGACCCCGTAGACCAGTCCCCATCCACCCACCCCCCAGGGTCCTCAGATTGTGTAAGCCTCTCTGGAATCAGATGAGAGCTTGTTTTATTTTTGTATTGAGAAAAGGATAATTCTGAGATGTCCTAAATTAAGTTACAGGCCAGAGACTAGAAGGAGGTCATTTTAACTCTGCTTCGAGCTAAAGCAAAACAAAGAAAAAAACTACTCCACTTCCTTTTCTGTATACTGAAGATTTCCATCAAGACCACATTGTGGGGGCTGGAGTGGTGGCTGAGCGGTTACAGCACTTGCCTGGCATGTGTGAGTACACGGATTTAAACCCCAGCACCACGTACACAATGAAGTGTGGGAGCAATGAAAACCACATGAAAAACTAAATAAAATTGATTCTCTCTTTTTCTCTCTTCTCACTTTCTGTCTCTTAAAAAAATAAAATAAAAACAAAAGCCACATTGTGTTCTGCTTTTGGAACCAACCAACTGCAGAGTAGCAAAAATGATTCCTTATGGACAACCCTGCTACCCCAGGGCCTTGCCCACTTTGCAATGTCCTTTCCTCTCACCTATAGCCAGTGTAGGTTCTGTTCAAACTATTTGTCTTCTCCCAAAAATCTCATAAAATACTCCATTTCCTTCAGTACTTTTTTTCTTAAAAAACAAAACAAAACAAAACAAAACAAAACAAAACAAAACAAAACAAAACATACTTCCACTGGCTATGCTGGTGGTGGCTTAGGGAATTTGCCCCAAGACTGGTCCTTCACCTTTTGGCTAGCATCTGTAATGCCTGAATAATCCCTTTATTTTTTCAGAGAACTCATAGACTCAAACGTTTGATTTAACAGTACCAATGGATATCAACACACAACGGTTTTCCTGTGAGGTAGCATAAAACCAAAACTTAAAAAAGAAATGGTGAGGTGGGGGGTGGGTGTAGCCAAAGGGGATCCACAGGAGACTTAAGAAAGGCGGTACCCACTATGGGTGGGGATGAAGGCTGTGCCTGGAGGGGGGGGAAGGCCCTGAAAGGGGAATCGAATTGAGGGGCCCTGAAACCACACACCCTTCTTGCTCTGAGGCTGGGCCCGCCCTCTGCCCACAGAAAGCTATAGGGATATTGGTAATGAGGAAGCTCAGGCAGGTGCTGGGGAAGCAGCAGAGTAAGATGGGCATTGGGCGAGGATGCTGGCAGAGGCATATAGCTGCCCATGCCTTCAGGGAACCTGGGATTCTGCGTGGCCAACCCAGAGGGAGAGGTTTT
>PVKS010005260.1:0-86449 GCA_004027875.1 Aplodontia rufa
CACTAAAAAACTAAATAAAATTGAGTCTCTCTTTTTCTCTCTCTCTCTTACTGTCTTTCTCTCTTAAAAAAAAAATATATATATGTATATATATATATATGGCTGGGTGATGAAGGGAGAGGCAGAGGGGTAGGAATGGGAGGGATATCAAGGCAACTGGAGGGAGGGAGTAGGGGGGTTATATACCCATTGGGGAACCTTTGACTTCCATGAGAAGCCCAACTAACACAGGGGTAAAGTAGGGGAAACATGGGATTAGGGAGAACTCAATGGTGGGAGATCATGAACAGGCATCAGCCTTGGCTTGCTCTGTCAATACCCATATGTTCATGAATGTGGGGCAACAACTCCCTCCTATATGTAAGACTATGTTGAATGAATAAAAAAAAAAGTATACGAGGTAAATACTCCTTTGATCCTTTCTGAAACAAGCATGATCTACTTGCCAGGATAACTTTAGGATGAGGAAACAGGATTGTTACATATGGGCTCTGCACTGATATTAATTATTTTAGGGAATCTGAAACACCCTTATGGTACCCTCAGGTAGAGTGAGCCCTTACTAAAGTTTATTTAACAGTGTCCCCACTTGGTGCCTGGGCTGCTTTGCATTTTTGTTTTTGTTTTTGTTTTAAAGAGAAAGGGACAGTGAAAGAGAGAGAGAGAGAAAGAGATAATCAATTTTATTTAGTTTTTCATGTGACTTTCTTTGCTCTGGCACTTCATTCCATACATGGTGCTGGGGTTTAAACCTTCATCCTCATGCATGCCAGGCAAGTGCTGTAACCACTGAGCCACCCTCCAGCCCCTGTAGTTATTTCTTGAGATCCTGAATATAAAATTGGGATAGATACAATTAGCAGCTGGCAGGAACTTCTGACTGTCAGACTATGCAGTAACCACTGTTACAAAGGAGTTATTAGTGGAAGCCCTTTTAAATGTCTTTCCCCACCCTGGCCAACTTGGGAAAGCAGTACTGGAACTATTGCAGAGATTAGCACTAACATCAGTTATCTATGGAATGCAGAAGTGGGGGTTCCCATCATATCCACATTATGTTCACCACGCTTGACACATTGTTTAACAAGAATGACCAACTATTGTATCTGTCTCAGGCTCTCTTGAGAAGCCAGGTAGCACAACCTGAATGTGTGGAAGTGTCAAATTCTTTGATGGGCATAGCACATGGGAGAGTAAGGAGCAGGCAGGAAAAATCTCTTTCTCCTCATGAATGGACTGCTTCAAGGTAGAATTGGAGTCTAGTGACGATGCCCCATGAGACTGAGTAATCCATTGCATTTATTATGAATGTGTAGCCAGTTTGGTAAAACAGTCCATGGACATTTTCCTCATCTTCTCTGACTTACTGCCTTGTCCCTCACTTCTGCTTCTCTGTTGTTGTACACCTCCAATAAAATGTTAGCATATAAGCTTTTATCTCAGCCTCTATTTTCAATGGGAAAAAATAGGAAGAATACCACTGTTGGTGATCTTTATTTATTGGTTTGGTTTTTATAAGCAAACCCAGCTTCTCCAAAGTCAATATATTTCCTTACAAAGAGATTACTTCCACCTTTGTTTTGGAACCACAGGGGAATTTCAGTAGCTAGAAATGAGATTATAAGTACTAGTTGTTCAACTATTGTCTTACATAACTATACAGAAATTAGGAAAACCAATCCTGAGCCCTGATCTCTCCAGAAATATTAAGACTTTCCAGGGATTCTAGTGAATAATTATGGTAAAGAAGAATATCGCAGAAGGGTAGAGACAGCTAAGTGTAAGAAGCTCAGAGACAAGAAATAATGGAATGTATTTAAGAACTGCTGCATCTCCGTATAACTAGAACAAGAAGTTCAGGAGGAACAGGACAGGAAATGGATGTAGGGCCAAGTCAATGCTTGGTTATTATAGGCCACATTAAGGAATCTGGATTATATTTTACAGGTTTCTTGGGCCACTTATAATCACCTAGAGTGCTTATGCTTTTTCCTAGACAATAACCTACATGTATCAAAACAGTCTCTTGAGGTGGTCTGGGAATCTATGTTTTGCATACCTGGATGTGTTTCCTAGCAAACTAAAATTTGAGAATCCTTTGTAGATCCTTGAAAAGTTTTATTAATATTGTTTCATAGCTAAATTCTTCCTAGATCACTTACTCATCATTGACGAAATTAGGTCCAAAGAGGAGAAAGATTAGAAATAAAAGAATCATTCATTTATTCATCGAACATATGAGTGCCTCCTATGTGTTTGTCAAAAATGGCGCCGAAGTGAAGGAGACAGATTAAGTCTGTGTCTCTTAACCTGATGTCCTCTCAAGAGGTAAATAGACAAACAAGTAAATGGTAAGGAAACAAGATAATTATACATGTGATGATTACTATAAAGAAAAGAGTATAATAATATGAGAGAGGGTAGCTGTGTATATTTGTGTGTGTTGGGGTGACTTAAACAGGGTGATCAGGGAAAGCCTCCTTGAGGAACTGACATTTACTCAGACTTGAAGAAGGAAACAGCCATGTGAAGGGCCTGGGGAAATGATTATTCTTCCAAGCAGTATGAACAGCTGGTGTAAAGGCTCTGAGACGAGAATAAGATCAATATTTTCAAGAAACAGCGAAGATGGCTTTGTGCCTGGAGGGCAAAAAAAAATCATAGGAAAAAGTATAATTGTGAAGGTAGAGGAGTAAGGTCATGTAAAAGGTTCTTTGGTCATAATAATGTATATTTTATTCTAAGTACTATTTTTATCAGTGCAGGAAAGGAGTACAAAGCAGAGGAAGCTAATGTGCAAAACAGGAGACAGATATACTAGAGAACTCTGTAGGGGGTGAAGGAACATTAAAAAGCCCCAGATATTCACTAGATATAAGCTATGCATATCCAGAAGGATTCTAGGATGGTTCCTGCGTTTCTGGTTTGAATTACTGTAGATCAAAGACAGAAAGAATAAGGAGGGGCTTAGAATATTGAACATAATTTGAACATGATATATTTGAAGGATTTGTAGACTACAACAGTGACACATGTCTATACTAGAATATTTGTAAATGATAGGAAACTGAAGATAACAGTTAATCCAGATGGAAGTTTATATCTTCCTCAGATCAAAAAAAGAAGTTCAGAAATAAAAGTCCAGGACTGATTTGTACCCAGATCTTAATTTATACTGGTGACTCAGTGACAACATGGAGAGGTTAAAGCCACTGAAAGGAAAGCTTGTTGTTATAGACCCTCTACAACTGTGGAAAGGGGAGTCTTGGTACACCATGCAGGGCTGGCGGGAAGCACCAGGCTTGGTCAGGAAGCAGAAGCTATAGGGAGGGGAAGTATAGGCAAAACCTGTTTTGGTTTCTTTGGGAAAGGGTAGTCAGGGCAGGTTATACTTGACTTGTTTGAATAAATCTGTAGGATCTCTAGGCATAGAGGCTGTTCGTAGTGGTTTGGTACCTGACCCTGGGTTGATTTATGATAAGGAAATATTTGCTTGGTGTGAGTTAGACAAAGAAGGTGTTTATGGCAGTTTGGATATTGGCAGTTTTGGCACTTGCCTGGCAAGCACGAGGATCCGGGTTCAAACACCAGCACCACGTATACAGCTGAGTGTTGGAGCAACTAAGGCCGTGTGAAAAACTGAAGTTGTTTCTCTCTTTATCTCTCTCACTGTCCCTCTTAAAAAAAAAAAAGAAAAAAGATGTTTATGCTGAGTAAAATCAGCTTAACCCAGAGAACTAATGGTCGATTGTCTCCACTCATCTGTGGAGGTTGGGACTAGACCCTGGCCAGTGAGAAAGTTGGTCTATTATCATGTGTTAAATCCAGAGAAGATGTAATGCTATACAACATAATCCTTTTTTAGAGATATTGTGGGAAGGTGAAGCGAGGGACAAGGGTGGGTAATTGGGGGGGCACCCCTGGGGGTAATTGTAATATCCAGAATCTATACACATTTTATATTATTTTGTTAAAAACTTGTATGGTTGTTCAAAAATAAAAAAAAAAGAAGGTGTTTGGAGGTGTGGACTTAGGGTCCTTTGGTTTGCATCTGAAAGGAATCCTATCAGGCAGGTTGTTTACTATCCCTCGGAATTAGCTAATCCTGGGAGGGGGTAGTCTCTCTCTGGCCAGCAAGCCCCCAAAGTCAAAACATAAAATAAAAAAATATGATTAGCACAGGACTGGTAGAGTAAGTAATCATCCATGACTCCTTTGTTAATACTCCTCCTTCAAGACAGGGATCAACCCCAGGTGTCAAGATAGTTCTTTAGCCTCCAGACATCATACCATGCCTTCTACCCAGTAGGGTAGAAGTGAGGACAAGCACATCCGTTTTTTAAAGGATCTTCTTCAGAGTTTTATAAATCAGTTTCCTTACAATCTGTTGGTGGACATCTGAGGAAGAGTTTGTGAAAGCAAGCAGGGAAAATGGACTGGGGGTTAGTCAGAGCATGTGGTAAAGTCAGGGCACAGGTAAAGACTAAGAAAAAACTAGGGTGTAGCAGAGGGATTTAGAACATCAGAGCTGCCAAGTGTCCTTTGCAATACTTCAAATGAAGAGTGACTACAGTCACAGAGGTTTCAAGGGAGACATAAGGAAGGAATAAAAAAGAAGTCAGAAAATAGATACAACAGCATGTATGGGTCTTTCTTGCCTGAGGTTCCGCTGACAAGAGGAAGTGGAAATGGGAGGAGGGGATTTTTATTGTAGCTGTTAGGTTGATAAGCTTTAATAGAATAATATATCAAGAATGGGTCATATATTTAGAAAAAATGAAAACTTACTTGTAGTAAAAGCAGAGATACTCAAATACTAATATTTGACCTCATGGAGGGGCTTTGAAATGTATGTTATACTGTATTGAATAAGTGAAAAGTGATGTAATCACTAAGTTCTCGTTATGCCATTTACTTACTAAATTTAAAGGACAGAAAGTATTTTAGAGGTTGAAAAGACTAAAGAAGCAAGTGATGGGAGGCTTACATCGATTTCAGTATGCAAAGCTGACTACAGGGTTGGTAGATGTAGAAGAAGAAGGTGAACTAAAGTTATGTGCATTTGTCTTTAACCTGGTCTTACAAACAACTACTTTGGGTTTTCGAATGAGATGCCTTCAAAAATACCTATTCAGTGAGATTTTGCTTTCTCTTAGCTTATATATTCTTCCAGAGGAAATGTTTAATATGAGGTTCTGGTTAGAAAGGTAGTGAGAAGACAGTGTGATACATTATAAAAGAGAATATGAGTGCCGTCTCTAAATAAAAGTTTTAAAGAAAGGCTTTCTTGGGAGTACTTTATTATGTAACCCATCAGACAGTGTCAGTGCCAAAAAGGCAGAATTTAGAGACCATTAAGAGGCTTAAATATTAATGTGACTTCTATTTTCCTGGGCAACCAAATTATTGTTATTCCACTACTGTTTCTTACTCTTTAACAGGAAAAAATACCCTCTCATTTTTCTCCGAAAACTCAACAGTGTCCTTAATTATGTTACTGATCTTGCTTTAACTATTGCACTTGACATCTAATATATTTGATCCTAAATTGGTTTGTAGTCGAATTTTGAAAAGGATCAATAGATTCATTTATGCTGACTCCTGCTCTGCTACTGAAAACGTGCCTGTACATGCAAAGAATGAGATTACCAGATTTGATTCACAACCTCTTGGCTGTCTCAGAAATAGCAGTACACCTGGAAGACTATATAACAAACAAGGAATTCAATTAGGAGTGCTAGTAGTTGGACCCGACACGCTCATCTGTGCCTAATCTACAGTAACAGGTAGGTGAGATGCTGATCCCCCGTCATGAACAAACACCCTTGGTTGGATTTTGTGGATTCAAAAATAAATCCTTAACCACTATGATTTTCAAAACTGGTAATAATGATTATGAGAGAATCAGACACCATTCTATTTACATGGTTAAAAAAATTCCATTAGGAAAAAAAATACCAGTAGTTTATTCTTGTCTATTTATCTTGAAGAATTTAAGAGAAACCATTTACAAAAATTTCATGTTTATGGAACCCATTAAGGATTTATATGCTATTTATTCAAGTGAATTACTTGATTCATCTCAACATGGATTGAAATATACTATATCATTACGTGTTCTCTGGTGGTGGATAAAAATACACATGGGATAGTGTATTTCTATTTTCTCAAGAAATTTTTAAATTTAGAACATAAGGAATAGTACAAGGCAGAATAAAAGAATTTTTTTTTTTTTTTTAGAAAGAGAGAAACAACTTTATTTAGTTTTTCACATGGCCTTAGTTGCTCCAACACTTAGTTGCGTACATGGTGCTGGGGTTTAACCCGGGTCCTCGTGCTTGCCAGGCAAGTGCCAAAACCGCTGAGCCACCGCTCTAGCCCTAGAATAAAAGATTTGTTTGAATAAAAATCCCACATTCTTTAATAGTTGCCTCATGAAGGTAGAAAGTGGTTCCAAATGAGGATTTTGGAAATGGTTTATGTGGGAGTGGAGGATATTTAATCTGGGTTCTTTTTGACCACTTCCATATAAAATCATTCCTTTAAAAAACATTTTATTACAAATATCTCTACAAATGTTGAAGTTTTATATGGTTCTCATCTATATATAAGGTAGATAACTTTGTAGGCATTCTTTCAATTTGGTTTTTGAATGCCATGTTAGATTTTTAAGATTCATCCACATATTTTATTTTCATTCACTCAGTCACCTATTTCTCAATTGTGGAGATCAGCATTGAGTAAAACAGAAAAATTCCTACCACCATTGAACTTATATTAAAGGGGGGGGATATAGTAAATAAACATACTAAACAGCAATATTTAGTGAATAAATGGCATATAATAAATTGCTATATAATATGGAAATTATATAGCAGTAAAAAGGACAGTAGGAATGCTTAAAGGAGTGCTAAAATTTTAAATGGAGTTGATATATATATATATATATTATTCCTTTTCTGTGAAGAACCTTTAGGTATATAAATGTGTATTTATAGATATGTATATATGTGTATACATATATACATATAAGAGATTTATTTTAAGAAATTGTTTCATGTAATTATGAAGACTGGAAAACCCCAAATCTGCAGAGTGGATTTGGTGGGATGGGGACCCACAGAAAAGCCACTACTGCAGTGTTCCCTCTACTTGGAGGTCAGTTTTTAATTCTATTCAGGTGTTCACCTGGTTGGATGAGACACACCTACATTGTGCCTTGCAATGTACTTTACTCAAGATCCATCAACTGCAATTTTAGTCTTCTCAAAAAATACTGTCCTAGAAATATTCAGATTCATGTTTGACCACATATTTGGGCACCATGGCTCAACCCAGTTAACACCTAAAACTAAATATTGGGAACTTTTGAAATAAATACTGAATAACCTGGATAATATAGCCATTTGGGTAACTTGGGGAAATGTATTTAAGAAAGAGGGAGGAGCTGGTGCAAAACTCCCTGGTTATGCATGTGTCTGGCATACTTGAGAAACAGAAAGGGGCCAGTCTAATATAAGAAAAGTGAGTGAAGGGTGAAGATAGTAGAAGATGAAGTTCATACTGGGTTCAGGTATGTGAATCTTCTGGACAATTTTAAGGTTTGCGACTCTTAAGTCAATGGAGAGCCACTATAGGGTTCTGGAAAAATGAGGAATGTGATATGGCTTAACACTTAAACCCATCAATTTGGCTTCTATGGTGCCACAAGAAGGCAAGCATGAAAGCAAACAAACAAAACTCCAGAAACCTATTATAAAAAGTGTTACAGTAAAAATTTCCCCAAACAATAGTTGTCAGCCTAAGATAGTGAATGGAGATGGTGGAAGGATGACTTTATATACATCTTTTAGTGACAGAGCAAATATTTTGAAAGAGTGAAGTCAAAGATGAGTGCAAAGATTTTGGCCCAAACAGTTCAGAGCATGGAGTGGTCATCAACAGAGATAGGGAAGAGTGAAAAGGGTATATATTTTTGTAGAATATCAAGAATTCAGTTTTGGATATTTATATATTTGAGTCGTATCTTAGGCACCCAAGTGGAAAGACCACATGAGAAGATGGAAATGATATAGGAGTTTGGTGTTTGGAAGGTAGGTTTAAATTGAGGATATACATTTGGACAGGTCAACATATCAGTGGGAGCTAATGTTATGAAATTGAGTGACATGGCCAATGAACAGAAGAAATTAATAAAATTCATAGCCCTGTAATATTCCAACATTACAAATTCATAAGGAAGAAAAAATATATGAAGGTGAATGAGGAGAGAACAGCTAGGTAGAAAGAAAACCAGGAGTGTCTTTTTGGCCAAAGTGAGTACTAAGGAGAAAATAATCATTGATGTAAGATGCAGCCACTTTGTTAAGTAAGAGGAAAACTTAGAACTGACGTTAGATTTGGTAATGTAGCCTCAGTGGGTCAACATGAAAATAGCGCTTTCAGAGTAGTGGTAGTAGATGGAGAAGACCAGATTAGAATAGATTTAAGAGTGATAGGGAGGAGTATTTAGAGAAGATCAGTAGCATAGTTATATCTTTACCAGAACTTTGCTGCAAAAGGAAGAGGAAAACTGGGGTGATAAATGATGGGGTCAAGTGAAATCAAGAGAGTTTTTGAGATGGGAGAATTAACAGCATATTTATATGCTGATGGAAACGTTCTAGCAGAGAAGAAAGAGGTAGAGAGAGAGAGGCTATCAGAGAGGTAGACTTGATTAAGTGATGTCCAGAAGCAAATGGGAGGGAATGAACTCTACTGTAAAAATGAATTACTTATAGGAAATGAAATTGTTATTTCTCTGAAAAGAAGAAAGAAGGTAGGTGAGCAGATTGTGTTAAAACTTTGTGCAAATTCCCTTCTATTGGCTTTAATTTTCTTGGTAAAGTAGAAAATTCATCAACTGAGAGGAGGGATGAGGCAGAAATACTAGGGATTTGAATTCTCTAAAAGAGCAGGGAAGATAATGGATAAGGGAAATATTATATAATTGGTTGGCAGCAGCTTATGTGAATTTGGGGTTTATAGCCATCAATTAAAAATGAAAACCCTAATATGGTTTTGTGTTTTTCCTAAGTAAGCTGAATTTAGTGAGTATTAAAAGACTTATTTTATAGTATAATTCTGATCAATGAATTCTTCCTTAAAATTTCTCCAATGGTTTTCTCACATATATAGAATGAAATCCAAATACTTACCAGAGACCATAGTCTACTAACATTCTCCCCTTATTCACAATACTTTAACTATACTGGCCTTTTCTTAAAGTACCATTTCCATGTCATGACTGTGTGAATCTGGCCATAGTAGTTCTTTTTTTTGTTTGTTTGTTTGCTTGCTTTAAAGAGAGAAGGACAGAGAGAGACACAGACAGAGAGAATCAATTTTTATTGAGTTTTTCACACGGCTTTCATTGCTGTGACACTTAGTTGTGTATGTGGGTGCTGGGGTTTGAACCTGTGTACTCACACATGCCAGGCAAGCACTGTAACCACCAAGCCACTGCTCAGCCCCCTTAATAGTTCTTTTACATGGATCAGATTCTTTCCTTTTATTTTGTTTCATTCTTAGCATTATCACTATTTTAAATGAACTTACTTCTTTATGTGATTGTTACTGTTTTTTAAACTGGTTTCCTTCTGCTGAAATATAATGAGAGAATGGGCTGGATCTATGTAGCTTTTTGTTGATCCTCCAGTCACCTTCACATAGAATTGCAGGTGCTTGGTGAGTAGTAGTTGAATGAATGATTATATTTGGAAATAATCAAGTGAACTGTTGGAAGAATAAGGACAAAGGCAGTTCCTTAATAGTTCTAAGACAGAAGAAAAACCATATTTTTTGTTTTATTTATTTTTGTTTTTCCAAAGGGTGAAGAATTTGATTGACTTTACACTTTTTCACTTAACGTCACCATTTGCTAGAAGACATGAGACAATACCATTAAAATTCTGTGGGGGAAAAGATTTCAATCCAGAATTCTAGAAAGTGTTTAAAAGGGTATTTATCAAATGTGAAAGTAATATTCAGACATTACTGCATACTATCAGAATCAGCAAATTTATCTTCATTCCACCTTCCTTAGGAAGTTGCTTGAATATGTATTTTTGGCAAAAAAAAATGAAGGAACACAAAAGGTAGAAAAATATGTAAGAGACACCCAGGAATACAATGATAAGAAAACTTGACATGATCAATCTAAATTAGAACCAAAATTTAGAGCAATTGGAGAATTATTTTAGAAGAACATTCTAAAGGATGATATGGTTTGGCTGATCCAAAATTTACCTAGAAGTCTCTTCATCCTTACCTACTCCTTATCCCAAGGCTATTACAAGGATGATTGTGAGATACAACAATGAGCAATGAAAAAAATGCAAAATTTGTTTATTCAACATATATTTATTTTCTTGAATGAAAAGGGAAATTCTTGATAGGAAAAAAAATTTTTTTTTAGAGAGAAGGACAGAGAGAAAGAGACAGAGAGAATCAATTTTATTTAGTTTTTCACATGGCTTTTGTTGCTGCTACACTTAGTTGTGTACCTGGATGCTGTGGTTTGAACTCATGTACTTGCGCATGCCAGGCAAGTGCTGTAACTGCTAAGTCACTGCTCTAGCCCCGGAAAGAACTTCTTTACTCTTTTATATGTTCTCTCTCTTTTTTTATGGTTAACACATTTTATTTTATTTTATTTTTTTATTCGATAGACATGACCTTACAGTTTGGAGGAGTTCATCATCAAATAATCAAGAACAGCAGTGTAATGACAGAACAAGCCAATACTGGTGCCAGACCATGGTTTCCCCCCTTTGGGTTCCCCATGGTCCCATGTTTCACTTTACTTAAGACCCAAGTTAATTGGACTTCTCATGGAAGTTGGAGGTTCCCCTCTGATTAGCTTCACCCATACTACCTCCCTCTGGTAACCTTGATGTTCTTCCTATTCCTTTCCACCCTCCCTACCTCCTCCCTAAGTCCCCCAGGAATCTTAGCACAGTTCCTCATGATCATGTAAGAATTTATGCATGTTGAGGTAATTGTTAGGTTAGCCATCTAACAAACTGTTTCCGCTTATATTCTAGCTTCCACAAATGAGAGCAGACATATGGCCCTTGAGTCTCTGAGTTTGGGATAGTTCACTTAGCAAAATTTTTTCTATTTCCATCCATTTGGCTGCAAATGCCATAATATCATTTTTCTCTAATAGCCGAGTGGTATTCCATTGTATATATGTACCTCTTTATTCCAGAGAGTGAAGCTATCAACTTGTGAACAAGAGAACTAAGAAGATGTGGAGGCTCCTGTGATGAGCCTGGTGCAGGAAAGTTCTGGCCATCTGATGGCATCCCTGCATTTCTGCACTAACTTACAACAGCCTTACCCCAGGAATCTTGCTGCGGGGTGTAAATAAACCCTAACTGTTTAAAACACCATTGCTTTGTTTTCAGTTTCATTGAGCTGAACTCCTTCCCAACCGTTTCAAAACCAAATCTACTTTGGTTTTGAATATTATGTCTTCTTCAGTTGTTTCTCTTAGTAAGGTGGGGAAATTACTCTTTTTTTTTTAAAAGGCAAGCAGAAATTCTTTAGATAGAAATAACCTTTTACAGAGGTCAAATATGAAGTTATGTTTTAATGATTAATAATAAGAGTTTAAAATAGTTCAGTTGCTAATTTCCTTTGTACATTATTTGTTTATCAGAATGCATTTGATGAGTTTGCATTTAATTTCATTTTCTATGGATCCATTCACACATTTGGGGATTCTTCTAATGTATTATGTTATCATAATATTATTAAGTAACATTTTTTCAGTTTTTCAGGAGAGGCTTCAAAAGGAGCATTACAATAGCTATCTGATAATTTTAAATAGTGTCAAATGAGCAGACATTATCTCAGATTGAAGGACCAAAAAATAAACATTTAGTTACAATATCAGTGAGTAAATGTAAACGATCAATAGAAAATTTTAAGTAGCAAATTTAGAGAAGAGAGAGTTGCGGTAATAATATAGATAAGCAAATTTCCTAATCTTTTATTGGAGCAGCTAATAAATACTCTTTGGAACTGAGAGATGAAGAAAAAGATATGTGAGTGAAATATTTGGAGGAATTGAAGTGATTATCAGAATCACTAAAAATGAAGCAATTAAATATGATTACTTCTCAGGACTGTGTCTGCAAATTCATGGCAGATTTTTGCTCATTAAGTCATGAGCCAGAAATCACATTCAGGTATACTGTTATAACAAAGTACTGTAATCACACTCCAATTCTAAATATAATTTAACATGCTATGACAGATCATTGGAAACTGAGTACGATATTCTCTCCCTTAGGCTTTCTTTGTTTCTTTCTTTCTTTCTTCCTCCTTCTTTCCTTGCTTCCATTTCTTTTTATTTATTGTTTTATTTTTAAAGAGAGGACGGTGAGAGAGAGAGGGAGAGAATCAGTTTTAATTGAATTTTTTTCACATGGCTTCTGTTGCTCTGACACTTAGTTGTGTACGTGGGTGCTGGGATTTGAACCTGTGTACTTGTGCATGCCGGGCAAGCGCTGTAAGCACTGAGCCACCGCTCCAGCCCCCTTCCATTTCTTTTGTATGCAGTCTAGCTTCCTCAAATGAATAATTCCAAGAATTATTGCCACAGAGTTGTTTATTAGGTTCAACCAAGAAAAGAATTCATACAAGAATTTGAGAATGAAATTAAAGTAGAATCCATTGCTATTTTGTGCAAGTGGCCCGCAAGCACATAGACAGCAGCAAGAGTGAGGTTTTCCAGGGGCTCCACTGAATCCACGTGTAAATAACTCGCTTCAGCACTGCAGGCAATTGAGATGATTGATTGCGATTCTTTGTGCTTCTGCACTTTCCTGATTTCTGCAGTTCTGCTGGCAATTTTTCCTTTCCTCCTTTACTCAGCTCTTTCAATTCTTTTTGTAAGTTTCTAACATCTAATATTAAACCCTTTCCTGTACAAAATACCTAGAGTGGTTTCTATTTTCCTGAACAAAAGCATGATTGAAAAATGTTTTGACAGTTTCAAAGTATTTTAAATTTGAGCAAAATTTTAGGTGTGTGGACTTTTAGAGTTGAAATAGACCTCAGAGATCATCCCTTTCCCCTCCATTTTACTGTTAAGACACTAAAATGATCTATCCAAGTTCCTGAAAAGAAACAGATGGTGTGCTCAAACTGGGTCATTGGAGGAGAGTTATTAAGCTTCTACTTACACAGATGTGGGCAGGTTATTACCATCCCTAGGCCTGAAGGGGGAATGGGTTAGGGACATGGAGGAGTTAGCTGTGAATGGAGGGCTCCTTAAAAGGAGAAGGAATCTTCAGCAGAGGCAGGCAGCCAACCTGTACAAACTCCAGAGAGAAATAACTGGTGATAAATACTCATCCTGACTTTCCTCCTGCTGTTTGATCCTCTGCCAGTGCCTCCTACTGGCCAAGTGAAGCTGGAAATTGAAGATCTAGGGGAACATGATGTAGTTCTTTCAACTGTAGGTGCACAGAACACAGTGAAGGTGGGAGAGACAGGATCTGGGTGGGCACAGAGTTGTCCCCAGCACAGCTACTTTGTGCCCTTGTAGAATCCCATGTCCACTCATACCGCATTTTACTTCGTCCGTACAGGAGCGACCATCACAATAGATTGTGAATCCTTGAGAGGGAAGATTGTATCCTCCTCATTTTTGTACATCTAGCGCCCAGCACAGAGCTGAAATTGAATAAGAACTTAATGAATGTTTGTTGAATGAATCGAGCCACTTTCTAAAGTATGTAAAAACCGAGAAATCAAAGTCATTTCAATTATGAATGACATTATTAGTTTTTCTGAAGAAAAAATTTAATATTGACTTAGGGCCATAAAGGTAGATAATAATAAGCTTTTCTTCCTCAAAATTAATATATAATGAGTTACATATGGGATTTTATTTCTTTTTATTCATTTACAAAGCCAGTGTTTAATACTGACTTTCTATGTGTCTATCATTATGTTAGGTGAAGGGGACAGACAAAATAGTGATAGCAGTTGTCCCTGCTATCCCAGATTTTAGAGTCAGTCTTAAAATTTCAGTTCAAATTGTCTTCTTTCTGTGGTCCAGCACGATTTTACTGTATTGTTAGTCATTGCATTCTTGGGGAAAGCTAATATTTGCCAAAGCAAAACTTAATTTGGAAAGTAAATCTGTCTCCTCAAATCTGACACTGAATTCCAAAGAGTAAAGAACACTTATGTTTTTTTCTAGAGATGTCTGGATTTTCTTCATTGTCGTTAAAAAAGGTTGCAACTCTCTGTGTGCACATGCGTGCGTGAGGGCATATGCTCATTCCATCTGTGTGCGTTTCTATGTACCTTTCATAAATATGTAATTTTAATATAAGCACAACTGTTCAGGGATGAGTCAGTAAATAAAGTTAACCAAATTGAGCACTTTCCTATCTTGGCTTCTTTCTCTAACTGTGGGATATATCACAATCTGCTTCCAGATTTGCTGTGGCAAGGAAAAAGCTTTTTCTAAGTTTCTTCTCCATTGAACCCAGCAGAGAGATGATTCACTCACTTAGAGCTGATGACCTCTGGGGTGGGCGATGGATAGAGACTCCCTATAAAGCTCCTTATGTCTGTTCTACAAAAGGCTTGTTTTGGGGATTACACCTGGGTGAGGGAATTGCATAATAGTTTCACGATGTGACCACTTGAAAACAAAGTCTTCTCAGAGACACTAGGAATTGAACAAATTTTCCTGAGTTTTTTAAAGTGCCAAATACAATGGTAGACATTGTATGACTTTTTTCAGTGCTCATAACAACTCTATTACATATTATTATTGTCCCTAATTACAGATGAGGAGTTACTAAATAATGAGGTTCAGATACATTAAATAATTTGGCTAAGCTTGTGCAACAAGAAAGTTGGAGAAGTGGGACCAGAACAGAGGTATGAGTATCCTCCCAAATTTGTGACTTTGGTGAATAATATTGAAACATGATTTCAGTTATCCTCTATGCTTTATCTTTTGTCTTCTTATCCTCCCTGTATTTCTTTCTTACCAAAGTCATATATTTGCAAACACTTGAGAAAAGATGAGAACCATTTAGTTACTTGATGAAATAAATGACAGCTCTAAACATGGCAGAACATTTTAAATTACTGTCTAATAAGAGAATTATGATTTATTAAATCTCATTAATCTCATTAATGATCTAAATTTATGCTACCAACATTGAATTAAATAAAATGAACAGGCAGTAATGATTATATTCTAAGTAGTTTGCCTTCTAGATGGTCTCAGAAAGGGTATGTGGTAGAATAGAAAGAGTGTTGGATTAAGAAACAGGACTTTTGGATTTGAATTCATTTCAACTGCGAACTAGACTGACAAGTTTTCTTTTGAAACCTAATTTTCAAAACCTGTGATATTGCGTCTGTCTCCAGGCTTCAGTTCTTTGACTTGGAAACTATATTCATTTCAGGCTTTTCTGAGAGGCCATTTTGATTTCATATACAGTCTCTGATGATATTAAAAAAAACCAAAATAGGGGCTGGAGCGGTGGCTCAGTGGTTATGGTGCTTGCCCAGCATGCTCCAGTACACAGGTTCAAACCCCAGCACCATGTATGCAATGAAGTGTCTGAGCAATGAAAGCCATGTGAAAGAAAAACTCAATAAAAATTGATTCTCTCTCTCTCTCTCTCTCTTTCTCTTACCATACCTCTCTCTCAAACAACAATAACAAAACAAAATAAACTATCATTAGAGGAAAAAAATTCTATTGTATTTGTTAAGGTAGAGTTAGAAGCTTTGGGATCACTGCAATGAAATTGGGTCTAACTCTGGATAATAGATTGGGCAAATGAAAAATTGTACCCAAGGATTAAGGAGGAAGTTAGTTAGACGGAAAATGACTAATAGGAAACATTGGGGTAACAGGGACTCTGGGTAAACTATTGTAACAGGTTTTTTACTCAGGGATGGTAGAAAATGAGGAAACTAATGAGACATTGGAGGTGACCAGATTGTGTATATGTGTTTTTTTGGGGGTGATTATTGCTTAACTGACCTATGAAGGTTCTTGCCAAAACTGGATTTTACAAAGAAATGTATGGATGGGTCTAGAAGAAATTTCAGGATCCTGTCTAAACTTTGGATAAACTAAGAATCATTGTCATTGTGCATAATGTTAATTCAGATTTTTAAAGGGTAAATGAAGACAAATTGTAGCTGTCATGTTGCTACTGACTTCATCTGTAGGCTTATATCTTTGGAAATTTTCAGTTTAGGTGATGAGTGAAAAAAATTAGTGGTGGAGAGATTATGCTAACTGTTAATTTCAAAGACAGTTCAGTTTCTGTGATCTGAAATGGACTAACTGTTCCTTTACCATTCTGTAATGGATGGATGGAGAAGGTTCTGAGCCAGGCTGCTGTGGGGCATCTGTGTCTTTCTGGAGCTGGTAATAGAGGAGCACTGGAAAAAGGGTGTTGTTTGGTTTCATGCAATCTCCCTCTCAGTTAAGTGCAACACGAGGGCTAGAGGATATGTGTATGGTATGGAAATGTGTAGGAGAGGAAATCATTCAGTCGCCAGAACCAGGAATAGAAAATATATTCAAATCTTACACTTTAGGAAAGATAAAAATATATTAATACATAAATGTCACTCCTATTCTCGATACTATTCATTTTCACACAAGTAGAAGAGGGAATTTCATTTTTGTAATCTTAGCTCAGAATGGTATTTTTGCCTCGTTTAAAAAAAGTTTAAGTCATATGACTTAGTGTGATGAACATATTCTGAAATAAAAATGAGTTATTGGATGAAGTCTGAATAGGACACACTGTGCTCAAATTTTATCATCTCACCAGTGGTGTAAATATTATGAACTAAAGCCAGGAACATATGGCTTAAAACTCAATAATGCAGGCAATGAAGCAAAATATCCCTGCAAGTATGTGCTACCTCAAATTAGAAATTAGATTTCCTATCCTTCCCTGAAAATGACATATATTTCTGATGTCTTCTATGAAGTATATGAAAAAAAAATATGGCTTTTTTTAGTTATTTTCACTTCCAGCCTGTTTTGTTAACATACACCTGCTTTGTTAAAGCAAACACACCTGCGTGATACAGAGGCAACAGGAAAGAACTCTTCTTCCTAGGAGTTCCTAGTAAAATGTTTGCCAGAGAAAAAAGAAAAAACAACAACCAAAAATCCCAACACATCTCTTTTTTTTTCTTACCGGAAATTTAGCAAAAGTGCACACATTAAAAAAAAAATTTAACCTCTAGTCTCATAGACCATTCATACACTCCTCTATTTCTGCATAAAATATGCCAAAAATTGAATAGGTAATTCATAGAAAAGCAAAAATAGAACAAATATTTTATTTATAGTAGTGCAGTTGCAAAGCTAAATAAAACTTAGATACTTTTAAAGTTAAAACCTTAAAGTCTCTTTTAAGGGGTGCAAACTGGCTCTGTCATGCTCAGGAGTTACAGTGAATGAAAAATTCATTTTAGCATAAAAATATGTTTTCATAGTCAAGCAAAATCAAAAGAAAGTAGTGTTTATTTGCTATAATTAAAAAGATATTCCATAAGGAATGTCTTGTAATGTACTTTCCTTAAAGATGCTGGCAGTGAGTACTCCCTCTACTAACTCCATCACTGGTATGTTTATATTTACTTGTGAACAAAGGTAAAATCCACAGATGAGAGAGAAATGAAATAAACCTGTGTCAACAGTTGCAACTCTGTCCTTACACTCTCTCTTTCCCTCTCTCTCTCCTTTTCCTTTCTTCTCCTTTCCCCCATTTTAGCTTCCAGTCCTCTTACCCACTACACTTGCTTTTCTTTGCAATGAATTTCACTTTTGTTTCTTTTTCCTTTATCTCCTGGCTCCTTTCGTTTTTTTATATCCCTTTTCTGCAATATTTATGCATTTGAACTCTTCTTTCAATCTCCCCTGTTGTACTTTACACTTATTTTTTATTCTTGTCTTTTGTCTCTTAAAATATCTGTTGTTTTGTTATATTTTTATTTCATTATCAAATCACAACTGTTTTCCAGTTTTTCCTTCTGCCCTTTTCCACTTCCTTTGCAACCTCTTTTTCATCTTCTGGTTTGAATAGGAGATGGGAAAACATTTCTGTTTAGTTCATTGGGTAGACCCTGTGTTCTAGGATAGTTAAGATTGGCAGCTGTCATCATGTCTTCTCCCAAACTGTCACATTTCTCTAGCCCTACATAACTTACCCTACTCTAACCAGTCTTGTATTATCCTCAAGCCCAAAGAAAGAGGAATCAAAATCCATAAATGTGGACTGAATACATTGAACAGTGTAAAATACAACCACTTACCTGGGTTAGACCTACCACCTGCTTAAAGTTACTATTTCTGTCAAAATTAAACATTCTCAAATGGCAAAGTCCATATTTATGCCAGTGTAGGAAACACTCAGGGCTTAAAAGAAATTAGAAAAAAAAAACACTGAAAGGAAATCACTTTTGAAATACTATCTTTAGTTTCCTGATTGTAGGTCATCTAAGTTTAATGGCTGACTCCAGTAAGCCAGATGTTATCAGGATTCACTTTCACCAATCGAGAGTGGACCCACTTCCCAAACTCCATTTCAGTCTGCTCCATGCCCCTCTCTGGGTACTATGTCTCATAATTTTTGTTACCTGAGTCATAGATTAGAAAATGAAAATTGGCACACTGATGGCTTATTGGCGGTGTATGATCAGAAGTAACACTAGTAAAGAGATGAGTGACAGAGGCTAAAACAAAGGGCAAAGTTTAATTGTGATGCAGTAGCCATAGGAGACCTCAGTCAATCTTCTAATAAGCTTGCAGTTGGGATGGCCATTCAGACACAGTCTGGGCCTCCATGTCCTGTCATCCACATTGAGCACTCATCATATGCGAACTGCCCTTATGGAGGAGCTAATATTTGACAAGGCTGTTTCCTGGTCCACTGGTAGTTATAGGAAGGGAAGCTTCAACACTCAACACCACTGAAAGATAAGGGAATGAGTGCCTCAGTCCTGAAAAAGGGATTTTGTTGGACACCACAGTTTCTACTAGTGGGAGAGAAACAAAGAAGAGTAGAGGGAATTTTTAGGTTTTTTATTTATCTATCTGGTAAAGATATGGTCTACATTTTTACAATATGCATGTTTTCATTTATTTTAAGTTATATTTGCAAAATAAATAATGGAAAAGTGGAGAGGGAGGTCAACCAGGGAGAGAAGAAGGAGGAGAAGGATACAATTTTGATTTAGCTCAATGGCATGGTATTGGCATAAAAACAGACCTGTAGATCAATGGAAGAGAATAGAAGACCCCATAATAAATACATACATCTTTTTTTTTTAAAGAGAGAGGGACAGTGAGAGAGACAAAGAAAGAGAGAAACAACTCTATTTAGTTTTTCACATGGCCTTAGTTGCTCCAACACTCAGTTGTGTACATGGTGCTGGGGTTTGAACCCGGTCCTCATGCTTGCCAGGCAAGTGCCGAAACTGCTGAGCCACCGCTCCAGCCCCAAATACATACATCTTAAGCCAACTGATTCTTGACAAAGGTGCCAAAAAATACTTTGGAGAAATTATGGCCTCTTTAACTGGATAGTTACATGTAGAAAACTGAAGCTAGGCCCTCATCTTTCATCCAGTACAAAAATGAATTCAAAATGGATAAAAGAGCTTAATATCAAATCGAGACTTGACACCACTAACAGAAAATGTGGAGAACATACTTCAGAACATTGGTAAAGGCAATGCATTTTTTTTTTTTTTGGATATGACTCCCAAATCACAGAAAATTAAGCAAAAGTAAACACATGGAATTATATAAAAGTGAATAACTTCTTCACAGCAAGGGAAACAATCAACAGAGTGAAGAGGCAACCTACAGAATTGGAGAAAAATTTTGCTAGTATTCATTTTACATTGAATTAATATCCAGAATATAGAGCTGGTGTGGCGGCTCAGTGGTAGAGGGTTTGTGCAAGGACCCAGGTTCAAATCCCAGTACCACATATACAACTAAGTGTTGGAAAACCAAAAACCAGATTAAAAAATAGGTAAAATTGATTTCTCCCTCTCTCTTTTTATAAAAAAATACAGAATATATAAAGCACTAAAAAACCCTTACCAGAAGCACTCCAAATATTCCAGTCAAATAAGTGGGCAAATGATATGAAAAACACTTCTCAAAAGACGTTCAAATGGCCAATAAAGACATTTAAAAAACTAATCATTATCTTCAGCCATTAGGGAAATGCAAATCAACACTATATTGTTTATATATGGAATCATCCTAGGTGTCTGTCAACAGGTGAATGGTTAAAGAAAATATGGTATATATATACACAGTGAAGTATTATTCAGCTATAAAGCATTTGCAGGAAAATGGGTGTGGTACAGTTTAGATATTAGGTTTTTCCCAAAAGTTCACATATGAGACAATGCAAGAAAGTTTAAAGGTGGATTAATTGGATCGTGAGAGTTTTAAGCTAACCAGTGCATTAATCCCTTGACAGAGATTAATTATGTAGTAAATATAGGCAGGTAGGGTATGGCTGGAGGAGCTGGGTTAATGGGGGCATGCCCTTGGGTTTTGTATTTTGACATGGTGTGGAAAGCTCCATCTTTCTCTCTCTCCTTCCTAGTTCCATGTCCTGAACAGCTTTCCTCCACCATACTCTTCCTCCACCATGTTCTGCCTAATCTCTGGCCCAGAGCAATGGAGTTGGCCATCTAGGGACTGATACCTCTGAAATCTCTGTGAGCCCCCAAATAAACTTTTCCTCCTCTAATGTTCTTGTCAGGTCTTTTGGTCACTGCAGTGAAAAAGGTGACTAAAACGGGGTGCAACAGGATGTTAAGCAAGATGAGTCAGACACAAAATGACAAAATTTGTGTGTGTTCTCTCACGCATGGAAACCTAAAAGCAAACAAGCAAACGATCAAACAAAAAACCAAAGGTGACCTGGAAGTAGAAGATACGACAAGGTTTTCTCAGGGGAGTAGAAAGAGCGGGTGGTGGAGAAGGGAGGAGAAGGGAAGGGGGAAGTAGATGCCACAGTGAAACCCACTAATTTGTGAAGTCAATATACGATAATAATGATGAAGATAATAATAATAATAATAATAATTAATCCCTAAAATAGAAAGAAAAAAATCACAATGCAATTTGGAAACTTTTAAGCTGGATGCAATGAAGATACATTTCAAAACTTGTGGCACAGGTAAAGCAGGAGAGGGACTTTACAATAATGCTGCATGTATTACAAAAGAAAAATCGGTCGATGATCTTACATTCAACCTAAGGAATCTAAAAGCAATAAGCTGAGGAAAGTAAAAAAATGATTAAAATAAAGCAAACCAATAAAGTACAAATATGTACATAGTAAAGCTACAGAGTAGAAGTTAACACTGTGGAAAGAGTAACAAAATTTATAAACCATCAGAATAACTTTATCAAGGATAAAAACACTGCTATAAGATAAAAAATTAAAAGTAAAACACTGTTTAGTCTACAGGAATTAAAAAGATAACATGAAGATATTCTTAACAGGCTAAACCAATTTTCAAAAATTTAAATTAAATAAACACTTAAAATATGTTCCACACAAATCAGTAGAAGAAGAGATAATTTTAATAGTACTGTAACTGTTAGGAATAGTGTTCCTTATTAAAAAAATTCCCTTAAAGAAATGCCAGTCTCAATAGCTTCAATAGTAAATTTGAATAATCTTTAAGGAAAAACACCATTATTATATAAACTCTTCTGTTGAATACAAAAGAGATACCATTATAGATGTGATATCAAAATCTGACAAGGATGTCTCACCAATAGGAACTTACAGTTAAATCTAATTCATAAACAAAATGCATAAACTACAACATAATTTTAATAAAGAGTGTTCAACAATATCCAAAAGGAAAACACATCACATCCAGGTGGAATATATTTTAGGAACACCACAGTAGTTTATCATTTGCAAGATGGTCAACCTAATTCATTGGTGAACAGAAAACGAAGAAAATTTATATAATCATAAAATAGATTCAGTAACTGTACTTTATTTTTTATGCTACAGAAAATATTTTATTTATTTATTTATTTTATTAAATGGGTATAGAGTTACAAATGAGGGGGGAAACATTATCAAACATTCAAGAACCAATGTTATATACTTAGTTATCCAGGGCTAATGTCATATCATGAGTGCAGTAGTTACTTTATAAAGTAGTACTTTAAAAGAAAGAATTAATTTAAAAAATCAATTCATTGCAAAGTAGAAATGAAAGTGAATTTTCCTAGTAAATATTTATCAGAGATATGATATTTTATAGTGAAATATTAAGATATTGCCCTCTGAAATTGGGAATGTGAGTAGCATGACATTTTACATTGCACTGACTGCTCTACACAGGAAGGCAAGCAAAGAAGAGAATAAGTGCAAGAATTAGAGAGGTAGGAACTAGCTATCATTCTCAGAAAATAGGATTGTGAAAAAAATATCAATTTTGTGTTAGTAAAATTAATAAAAAGGTCTTAGCACAGTCATAGGGTAAGCGTTCAATATAAAAATTAATTTTATATTTAAGCCAGGGACAAGAAACTAGAAAAAGAAATTTTAGAAATTATGTACTTAGTATTAAAACTTACCAAGTAGAATATATTGAAGAACCTCCACAATGAACAATATAAAACTATTGACAGAAATGAAAAAAGACATAAATTAAGTGATATGCCTTGCTTGTGCATTGGAAAATGCTTTTTTGTGAAAATGTTTCAGTTAAAAATTTCTATATAACAATTTGCCCCCACATTTATTGACCTAAAGTAGCACCATTTATCATGCTCATGAGTCTACTTAGTCAAACAGGTTCTGCTGACCTAGGGGATACTCATCTCATCTTGACCAGTCTCATGCATGCATCTAGGGTAGTCTAGTGGGTTAACTGGAGTCAGGTTGGTTTGGAATAACCTCTCTCATATATTGGGAAGATGTCTGACTATAATTATAGCAACAGGGTTATAGGAACATTTGTTTTCTGTAATTAAGCACCTTATCCTAAACTTGTTCATGTAGTGGTATGGCAGAATTCCACAAAAGAGAGTAAACACAATGTGTTTTGAAGCCTGACCATGACACTACACAGTTATTTCCACTGCATTTTATATTCTAAAGCTAGCCATAAGGACATTTCAGATTCCAACATTAGAGGGATGGATCTTGTGTCTTGATAGGATGAACTGTAATGTTTCATTGCAAAAGTGGAATTATAAGAAAGGTAGGCAATTTTGTTTTCTTAAAAGATGTTTGTTCTCTCCAAACTTGATTAAAGTGTCCCAATAAATATCCTGTCTTTTCTGTGTGGATTCCTTTAGAAATACAAAAGGGCCACAAATAAACAAGATGATCTTAGGAACAGGAAACAAACTAAAGACCTGCACTAATAAATAAGATGACATATTCTAAGTTGTGGCAGTTAAGATATATGTTATCAGCAGAAGGATATACATCAACTCATTTCTAATAAAGCTATTGTTGAAGGCATACACTTTCAATACAGTTTGATAGGTCAATTAAATATCCACCATTTGAAAAAAACAATGAAACTTCTTACAAATACATACACACACACACACACACACACACACACACACACACACACACACACCACAAAACCAATCAAGCAGATTCTAGGTATAAAGTTGATAAGTTAAACAACATAGATCTTTGAGAAAAAACTGTAAAGCATTTTTATGTCCTAGTAATTCTTTTAACAGGACACTATAACGGTGCTAACCATGGTTGAAGGATGTGAATTTAGACGATTCTAACATTAAGAATTTCTGTTCAGAAATGACACTATTAAGAATATGAAACAATGAGCAAAAAAGGATAACTGTTGCAACTTAATAACAGTAGACAGCCAATCCAAAAAGAATATGTAAAAGACTTGAAGAACAATATCACAAAAAGCAGAAATCCAAATGCTTGATCTATACATATAAAAGCTATAAAACATTATCAGTTAAAAGAAAAATGTATTCATAAACTCCAACAGATTACATAAATACTGGAAAGACAGGAGAGAAAGTAACAAATTTTGAATATGAAACATTCACAACTCTTTTATAATAACAAATGAGAGTATAAATTGTATAATTCCTTTAGAAAGCTGTTTACTGAAAAATTCTACTCCCAGGTATTTACCCAACAAAACTGTATACATATAATCACTTAAACACATGTTTAAGGGTACAGATAACTGCTTAATTCAAAACAGTCCCAAAACGAACACACAAATATCCAAAAACACTGGAATGCATAAGCTACATGCAGTAGTCACATGATGGAATACTTGACAGATACAAGAATGGAAAACAAGAATTATATCCAACAGCATGTACGAAACTCACAAAACTAATGCTGAGTCAAAGAAGCCAGATACACAGGAGTCCATTGTCAAGAGAAAGAGATTAGAGAAGTTACTTGGTTATTTATTTGGGCAAAACCAATGAAAAAGTTTGTTTACATTGCAACCTTATCTTAAATCCCACGGTGGTTGACCTCCTGGGCCACTGTACCCGGTTCAAGTGTAAATTTTCTGGACTGTTATAAACCCCAACCAATCCAGAAGCAGCAGTGACTTTTTGTGGACTGCCCCTCCTATCCTGAAGCCTTCCTCGCTTTGCATTATGCCAACCTCTGACTATCAATAGCCAATGTAGTTTTCAATGCTTCCCTTCCCCAAAGTTAGTGAAAAATACTCTTAGCTCTGATCCAGTGGACATTTCCCAACAGCTACCTAAAGCTGTTGCTGGTAGTTTAGGAACTTGTCCCAGTACCTGGTCCTTTCTTTTTCTGGGTAGCATCAGAAATGGCTCAGTAAACCATTTTATTTCAGAGATTCTTTGGTCTCTAGAGTTTTGGCTTAATACCACTTACATAAAGTTCAATAAAGGGCAACATTAGACTCTAATGTTAGTAGTCACATAGTGGTTATCTTTAGGAGGACTGTGGCAGGAGAAGGGCTTCTATGGTGGTGAAAATGCTTTATTTATTGACCTGTGCTGGAGTTTTGGGGAGAGGAGAAAAAGAAAGGCAAAAATTCTTAATACCTAAAAAGTTTTAGAACAGAAAATAGATATATAGAATTTTAAACATATGTCACAATTCATTTCTCAGACACAGGTTTACAAACTGATGAAACTTTATAATTGCATGGCTTAATGATCCCTGCTTGTCTTGGCTTTTGATATATGCACAAGTCATTGGATACTACCATTTACTCTTGAATCATAATTTAATATTCTAGCTGTGCCTCTCTGGGTTTGGCATCACAATTTTGTGTAATTATTTCAAAATAAACCTCATTAGACAGCTTTAAGCCATTATTCCCAATGGTGGAAAGTACATATTGTCATTAATCTATCCCCCTCCCCGCCACACACAATTTGATGAGAACGTTTTAAATTTTTTTCCCAAGGAAAATAAAGCAGATGGGTTTGTGTCAAGAATCATCCTTGTACTGGAATATGAAACCTTAAATCCTGAAAACCAGAAAACTCAAGAGCATGTGGTCTAGGGAGGCAGTCTCTTGCATATTACTAAACAAGCAATAAATGCATTGGGACTAAGTTGGTAGCTGTAGAAGTGATGGGGCTGATTTCTGTGTGTCCTTGGATAAAATTGTGACTTTGTAATTTGGACACTAATTAGCTGCATGAAGGAAAATATGCATTGCTTTATTTGTTTCCTTTAATTTGTCATTAAAGAATAAAGAGCCATGCAAATTTGGATTGGGCAGATTTTATAGCAATTTGGCAGAAGGAATTGTGCATATTATTACATGCAAAGGACATAGAGATTTATTTATTTATCACATATCATCTATGTATAAAAATTATGACCTACCTGCATTAGAGAATCTTTACTCTTGGTGTGATATGTAGACTGGGATTTTTAATATGGAAACATAAAAATATTAAGAATAATTCTTTAAGACAAATCAGTGTACTCTTACAAATCTCCAGGATATTTTCCTTCAAAATGTGATGTGCAGGGTATTATAACTACATTTAGTGGTTGTTGCAGATAGTTTTATTGATTTATTAATTTATAGGAACTCTTAAAATACATTTTAGCTCTTCTCATTTTAACTGAATTAAGAACTTTTATAAAAGACCTGAACATAAATATGCTTACACACTAAATAAAAGAAAGTGACATCTATTTTGGAGGTTCTAATAGTTATTTTTTAAAAAGAAAGCTAGAATTATGACCGTCAGTCCTTTCTCTAATCAATCGCTCCTGCTCTTAGGCAGAGTGTTCTGTTAAGTCTTCGGATTTCTGGTCAGGAAGGACATGTCTAGTAACAAATGTGATATTAATAACTGAGTACTCTGGGTCTGTGACACAGTTCCTGCTGTGTGTGTATTTCCTTGTGTTCACTGGGTATTTGAATAGGATGTCATTGATATTTAAATACATTTTGAAAGACCAGATGCATAGCTCCTTTGATTGGGGTCACTGGCTTTTGTTTATTGTGAAGAGTATAAGAATGGGCAATCTACTAAAATGTAAGATGCATGACAACAGGGACATTTACCACTTTACCACTGCATGCCCGTTGCCTAGAATGACACATAGAAGGCACTCAGTAAAAATTAAAGAGCACCTCTTCATGACCTTCTAATGAAGCCGTTTTAGCTTCTTGACAGTCCCTTTCCCTCAGGATCATGAAATCAGAAACTGCAGTGGGGGCAGTCTCCTGTCATTGGTTCAACTTGTTAATTTTGCCTAAGGAAGATAAGATTTGACAATACTATTTTTATGGTCCTCATCATTTTTTCCCACATTCTGTTGACCAGAGCTTGCTCACATATCAATAACTAACTGCAAATGATGCTGAAAACGAATCTGCCTTTGTGTTCAGGAAAATGAGGAAAAATATTTGCTAAGCAGCTCACCAGTTTTGCCATTGGGATCATTAGCCCTCATGTTACCCCCAAAGGTTGAACCTTTGTTATTCTTATAACAGTGAACACTTTGATGAACACTTTTAATTGTTAATCATTTTCTTTCTCTGCCCCCCACCCTCCACCCAATACTGGGGATTGAACCTGGAGTTACGTATTCACTGAGCCACATCCCCACTCCTTTTTATTTTTTCTTTTGAGACAGGATTTCGCTGAGTTTCTTAGGGCCTAAGTTGCTGAGACTGACCTTGAACTTGAAATTCTCTTGCCTCAGCTTCCCTAGTTACTGGGAAGAGTTTTCTCTTCTCAAAACAATTTCCTCCTTTTATTTTCATGGTCTCTTTATCCTCCTTGTCTTCTACTCCCACCAGCCATTCATTTCATATTCCTTTCAAGATTGTTCTTTATCTGCTCAGAGTCAATGTCATAATTCTAAAGAGCTCCATCTTCATCTCTCTGAGTTTATCACTATAAATACAATGTCTATGAAAACCTTGTCACAATGCTTCTACTACAATTGGCTGATTCTCAAACCAAAAAAAAAAAAAAAGGCTGCTGAAATCTGGACCCATAAGTACAATGGCCTAATGAATATTTAAATTTGGAAGGCCCACAGGCACCTTGAATTAATCACATTGAAAAATTAATCATTCCTTTCCATCAGGCTCCTTCTGTATCATCTATATTGGTGAACAGTACTACTCTTTGTCTTATGATTTCATATTTTTCTTCTGACATACTCCTTAGTGTATGTCATATATATATATATACATTGTAACTTCTAATACCTTTGTATTCATTGTCTGTTCTCCCTGCCTAGGTTCAAGTTATATCATCGGCTTCTTGCTTGACTTTTAAATCTTTCCTTACTAATTGCTCACCCAGACCTGGGTATTATTGCCTTCAACCTATTTCCAAAATGAGAATCATAACAAAGTAAGAGAAAGGTTTCAAGTCAGAGTGGATGTAAAGAACATGGGTAGTCTGGAGAGAAGACTGAGTTGGGAACCCTTTGGTGATAAGCTCTGATACGCAAATGATTCTTTGGAGGACACATGCAAGCAGAACGTTGCCTAGGAATCAAATATGGGCCTTGTGGCCATGTGTTACATTTTTGCACAGAGATGATGGTCTAGGAGATGGGCTAATCAACTGACCCTACATGACAGAGTCCTGTAGTTCTGCTAGGAACAGGAATATTAGAACCAAACACTGATCAGTGTCATAAGCAAGACTGAATGATTCAAAGTGCAAGAATCAGAGAAGACTGGTTTGTAACGTATGAAGTGAATTTCTTAGGTAAGCAGCCAGCCCATCCTATTGTGTCCAGAATGAGAATTAGCCTGGAGTAGCTTTGGAGGGGCACTTGCCTGATCACTTTGGGCCATCAGTACTGATTGGCAAAGAAACGGGCTACCTTGTGAGTGAGTGAGTGCCCAGTATTTTAAATCATTTGAACAAGACTTCATTGGCTCTTTCTGCATTACAGAGATGAGTGGAGTAGATGGCTACCAAGCTCCTTAATAACTTTTGAGTATTGTAGATGTATTTTAGCTCTCAACTTGAAAGTTCTGATTTGGTTTCAGTTTGGGTTATGTAACACTCTCACATTCTCCTCCTGTGCAGCAGATACTAATTTGCAAGAAATGTCCTTGTGTTGTATTCCTAACCGGCCAAGAAATGGTTTTCACCTAAGACCTATTCATATTCAACAAATGCATTTTTTAAAAAAAAGCTTTGCCCTGTTCCCTTCTGATTAAATTGAGCTGACTGTTAACTCAACCAGTGAATTCAATCAGACTTTTGATTTGACTGGTGGGTCTTTTAGCCAAACAAGAAGGAGAAGGCCACTTGCTGAGCAGTGTTCAACTCATGAGATTTCGGTTTGGCAAACAAAGCTACATGAAACTGACTGGCTCTTCCTGAAGAGGCCAAAGCCAAGCAGCAGTGACAGATCTAACTCTGGAAGCTTCTAGCTGAGAAGGCTGCATTTCTTAGATTTGTAGTCAACTGTAACATTTGGAAGTGGTAAATCATCGCCAGTGTGCTTGGCAACCACGTTCCCGCCTAGGTTGCTGGCAATACAAGCTGTGGCTTCATCGTCTCGTACAGTTCTGATGGGGACATGTGAGCCATCAGTGACTGATCATTTGGGGAAAACCTGACAGAAAACAGAAATTTTCTTTACTTTCTCTTGCTATAATGAAGTGAGCAGAAGCTGAATGAAATAAAGTTGTCTCATTTATTATACAGATGACTCACATGCTTTCTGACTCATGCCAGTAAAATCACTCTGCCACTAGCAGAAATATGCCAGGGCCTAAGAAAAATTGTGCTGTGTGCACCAGCCCGCCCCCCTATGCTGTGGCCTGGGGTGTCGTGATGTTGTTTGGATTTGCCCTTCCGCCTTGGAGCTGGGGCAGTAATTCATCCAGTTGCAAGAGCACTAAGCTGGCTGTAGAGACACCCTTGGCGATAGGATGCTGTTCATCAGCCCTGTCCGTGACATCACTAAATTAACAGCTCCTGCATATAAGTAACATGTTCTAGCTTTGTTGTTCTCATGATTTAAAATGCTTCTGCCGTCTTCATCCATCAGGTAAAACAAAGACACACTAGAAATCTGGAGTTTCGGAGCAGATGCCTTTATAACTGTGCTGGTAGAAAGAGCGTGATGTCATGCTCTGTGTGTCCTCTCTCTCCATCTGTTTTGTGTCTGGTTGTGTTTAAGCATCAGCCATCTTCTCCCCTCAGCTTAGTTTTAAAGTGGATGTGCTGGGGGTACTGCCAAGAGTTTGAATGAAAGCAGAATGTAGCGTGTGATGTCATCGTAATGCTTTTTCCTGTTACATCCTCTGGGAATTTATCCTATTAGACAGGAATGAAATTATTTTGAATTGTCTTTCTGGAATATGTGCAGGTGAACTATTTCTAAAAGTTCACACTAAAAATCCCCCAACTCATTGTGCATTTATGTTTAATGATAAAGGGTGAGTTTCTAGAGAAGTACCTTTGGTTTACATCTATTGAGATTTCCCGAGTGATATTTTTTTCTTTTTCAATTGGTTTTTAATACATTTTCTACAGAAATAATAAAGTAAAATCTAGATCTCCAGGTGCTTTTACTTTCTCTTACCCATACAGCACCTGTGTCGGTCAGGAAGGCCAGACACAGGAAAATAAAGTGCCCCTTCTAAGGTTTTAGGGGAAAAAAGCTGACATTGTGACACAGGAGCCTTAGAACCTCTCACCTGATGTTCTAGCAAGCAGAGAGTTCTGCACATCATCTTATCTAGTCACATGATTATTTTTATAAATAGTTATGTACTGGAAAACATACTCTCGTTCTTTCTTGATGGATTTTATAGTCTCTTCTTGATAACCTAGAATTATATCTGCATAACGACTTATTGTTGTTGAAACATTCTCTTCTTTTCTCATTCACTAACCTTTCCTTTCTCTGCATACCCCATTTTTATCTTCTCTGGTAAGACTATGGCACATGGATTCGTAGTCAAAGGACAGCAGGAAGACATCTGTTTCAATTGATATTGATTCTCTTGCAGAGTCAAGTTATACGCAAAGGGTCATTTTTTATGTAAATTAAGATAAATTTTTTTAGAGAAAATTGTAAGCTAATTTAATAAATGTAGACTGGTCAGTATGGTAAATATGGTATGATACTTTTTGACCCATCTCTGAGCCAATTAAATTATAGTGTATCTGAAATTTCAAAAAGCATGTTTTATTGGCATTGATTTCTCTGTGTTTTTCTTGTGAAATAAAAGTTAAGTTCACTGAATATCAGATAATATACCTTCCTATTAAGAAATCTGTCATGTATGCTACATGGTAGAATCTTTGGAATGTTACATATTTAAGTAAATGTTTTAACTATGTTTAACTTTTGCTAAATGCAGTATTTTTTCCCCTTGCTATGACTATTGAGGTGCTAAAGATTTAGTGTCATTTGGGACATTTTTTCCTTCTCTGGCTCTGGTGATTAAATGCATGGCCTGGAAAATGCAAGACAAATGTTCTATCACTGTGAGACATTTTTATCTTGCTACAGGATTTATTAGGAATTTCTGAACTAAAAATTTCTTCTAGTAGTTAACTGAGAATAAATTTCTAATTGTCATTACTAAAATGCGATAGATAGAGGTTCTGGTGAAACAAATTATATTTTTAAAGTCAGATGAAATTATTTATTTGAATTAAAAATTGCTGCCTTTGAAAATAATGAAATAAACTGAACTTAAGTATAGGATCTGAGCACTTCCTTTTTTTTCTTTTCTTTTTTATATTCTTATTACATAACACAGTGCCATTGTCAAAGCTCAATCATTGTTAATAGCAGTAAAGAAAAAAATCTGATAATTTTAGATTACCTTGTACACAAGAATGCTCGCTCCAATGTTAGAAAGAAAATTAAAATCTGTTCCAATCCATATAAAATGACACATTTTTCTTAAATGGACTGTTTTCTTTTATGAAATCACTTTAGTCATCAGTGGAGTCTCATGGAGAATAGATATGTTCTATTAAAAAAAATCTAGAATAGGGGCTAGAGTGGTGGTGGTGGCTCAATGGTTATGGTGCTTGCCCAGCATGCGCAAGTACATGGGTTCAAACCCCAGCACCCATGTGTACAACTAAGTGTCAGAGCAAAAAAGGCCATGTGAAAAACTAAATGAAAATTGTTTCACTGTCCTCTCTTTAAAAAAAATGTAGAATAATTGAATAGCTATTGCATATGAAACCAGAACTAGCCAGTTTTTTTATTAAAATAAGACAGTTTTCTAAGAGATAATCATATGCAAACTTCATTAAATCAGTATCATTTTTTTCTGGTACCTTTAAAGCAAATTGTAGATATTGACTTTTTTCTTAATTGGTTCCACACAGTTTTACATATTGAAGGGACTTGTTGCTTCCCATTCATACATACATAAATAATGACAGTAGCTTAAACCTGATCTTTGTCCAGTATGTCTCCCACTTCACTCACTCACCAATCTCATATCTCTTCTGTAATTCCCCTCTTACCAATATAAGTGACCATATATATATATATTTTTAATTATTGAAATTTCTAGATTTATATGCCTGCTGGGGTATATTTGAGGTTTTCATGGGAGTGAACTGTACTCTACAGTATTGATCATCACCCTTTCCCCTCTCTTTCCTCCCTCCCTCTCCCCCCATCCCCCTTTCATAGCTACAGTTCCCACAGCTTATGTGTTAATTCAAATTTGGTGGGTCTGTTAATTAAATTTGACTAACTTTCATCCTATCTTAGGTTTTACTCTAGCATCCACATATAAGAGAGAACATTCAACCCTTAAGCCTCTATGTTTGTCTTGTTTTACTCAGCATTTTTTCCCATTTCCATCCATTTACCTGCGAAAGCCGCGATATTATTCTTTCTAATAGCTGCGTAGAACTCCATTGTATATATATTGACATTTTTGTCATTCTAGCGACAATAAGTGCATATTTTCCAATGGAGATTTGTTTTTGTTGTTTTTGTTTTGAGGATAATGGAAATACCATGTAATTATGTTATTGTATTATATGTGTGATCTGACAGTACAGGAATATGAAGTGACAATAGCTGACATAGTAGTAATTTAGGGTTCATATTAATTTAGGGTCTACAATAATCCAGGACTAATTATCCCTGTTCTCTATTTTCCTTTTGATGACTATTTTGTTATATTCTTTAACTTTGGGGAATAAAATAATGTCAAGACAAGAATTCAAAAGCACATGAACAGACTAGTAGACAGTGATATCAAGCCTTGTATAATTATGGGCTGCCAACACTTTCATTTGATGTGTAGGTCCTCTGTACACATGTATCTGGCATTAATGTGGTGGACTGAGCTGTGATCCTGACAGGAAATATTACTGTCTCAATACCAGAGAGAAAGCTCCAGGCTGATGGAAACATCTTCAAAGTCGTTAGCTGTAAAACAGATTATTGTGCCATAGAGGGATCTGTCTTTACTTGACCTCACTGAATCATTACTCCTAAATATTGTTCTCCTGGTTGTTTTACTGGTAGTAGTTATTTAACTACAGTGTCTGGTTATTCTTCGGCTTAAGTTATCAATAACAAATAGATGACTATATATTATTCTCTTGATAAAACTTCTCCAATGAATGCTATATCTTTCTTAAAATTCCAATTACAAGAGAATTAACACTCCAGTTAATTATCTATTCTTCCCCTACTTCATTATATGAATGACCTTTGATTCTATAATTTGTATTATATTCTATTTTTACTGATATGCATTAGCAAATATATATAATAAACATATTATATATGTATAATATATAATGTATATATATATGTATAATATATATGTACATATATATATACAAAATTCCTCAAAGGGCGTGTTCTATTTATTTAGCCTAAATTTTGGAAAGTTTAAAATATCAGGTATAAAGGATGACAAATCATTACATGATAGGTAGCCCACAGATATTGCAGTTGTCCTTAATGGTTATTGATTCAGTATTGATCATCCACATATTAAGTCAGTTTATCCTTAACTCTTCTATTTTCCTAAAGCTTCATGGGGGTTAAATGGAGGGATTTTGTTATGGTGGTGCATGTGTTTGTCATATAATTGTGTCACATAACCTGAAAAGCTAAGTCTATGGGAATTAAGACAATAATATGAGAAGAAAAAGAGTTACAGGAGAGGTATATTCACCTTAGTATAAAATTTCAATGCTTTAATGATTATGCTAGATTAATTAAATTATTAAAAAATTAAGTGAACATTTATTGGATGCCCCTGCTGTGCCAGTCAAAATACACCTTCTATTTACCAGGTAGTGGACATAGTGTGAGAATAATGTAGACATGGTTACTTCCTTTGTGGGATTTACGATCTGTATGCAATGCATACAGGTATGTAATAAAATAACTGTACATTACTATACTCCCTATGAAATGATGATGAATAGGACTTTCTAGGAAAATGTAGCACTAAATTGAGTGAGGAAAAATCCTGGGGGTATATTCTATAAAGTGAGGAAGAAGGCCAGTGTGGCTAGAAGGTAACAGGCAAGGGTGTGAGTGATTAACCAGTGAGGCAGAGGCTCAGTCATGAAGTGTCTAGTTCCATACTGAGGAGCTGGGATTTTAGTCTAGGTGAAATTAATGGAAAGCAATGAAAATATTTGAAGCCAAGAAGTGCCATGATCAGATTTATGATTTTAGAATTTCACATTTGTGAGCTGGTGAAAGTAAAAAGTAAAATCAAAATAACTCTTAAGCTTTTTTTTCCTTTCTCTTTTTTTTTTTTAATAGTTCAGACCAGAAATATTGATGATTTCTTGGTTAGGGTAGTAGCAATGGAAATAGTAGCACATGAAAAGGAAAAATGTTTTTGGAGGTGATATGATAGGAGCCATTGTTGACAAGATATATAAGGGGAAGGAAGTAAAAAAAATCAGTTTTTTGGATTGAATGATTACATGATTGGCAATGTTATTTATGGAAGGAGGAAAAGATCTGGAGATTTGTATAGTGTGAACAAGTTCCATTACGGACTTTTTGTGTTTTAGATGCCTACTAGACAAGTAAGTGCAGGAGTGAATCCTCTATTTACCCATCTACTGTCTGTCATCATCTACTCTCTGTCTTCCTCCGACCTGCCTGTTTATGTGTAAGTCTGGACCTCAGAGAGGACAAGTCTAGGTTGAAGATATAAATTTGGAAGTTGATCTATACATGGTACTTTAACCGGAATCAGAGAGTTTAGACAGAGAAAAGTGAAAGGGCTTAGAAATGAGTGTAGAGACACCTCTTTGCTGAATTTTGGTAAAGAAGAGGTCAACAGAGGAAGCTACGGAGAGAGGTTAGAGAATGGAAGAAGAGCCAAGGGGAGTGTAGTGATTCAGAACCCTAGAGGTACATTTTTTTAAAGAGTAAAAGAGAGAGAGGGATAGATATATAGAGAGAATTTTATTTATGTTTTCATCTGTTCTTTGTTTCTCCAACACTCAGTTGTGTATGTGGTGCTGAGGTTTGAATCTGGGTCCTTGGGCATGCCAGGCAAATGCTCCAACTGCTGAGCCACTACTCCAGCCCCAAGGTAGATATATTTGCCACATAAATTCCGTTCCAATTTGCCTTTCTTTTGTTCCCTCTGTTTCTAGTGATACTTTTGGTAACCTTATCCCGTAGGCTTTGCCTTTTCCAGTTATTCTCGAGTTGTTTTCTTAAACGAAGAGGCATATCTTTTTAAATTTTTTATTAAGGAGTTGAGTCATTGTACAATCATAAATGCATGTAAAGTAACAATATGATATGCAGTTGCTCTCAAATCAGAATTACCCCCACATCACCCACACCCCAGGCTCTTGATTCTCCAAGAGGCAAATTTGAAGAGAAAATAAGCTTTTACCTTGATGCCAAAACTCCACAGTTCTGCAACATTTAAACATTGCATAGGAGGGTAAGAGAGAAGGTCAGGGGCTGGAGTGGTGGCTCAGTGGTTAGGATGCTTGCCTGGCATGTGTGAGGACACACATTTGAACCCCAGCACCACATACACGGTGAAGTGTCAGAGCAACAAAAAACACGTGAAAAACTAAATAAAATTGATTCTCTCTCTCTCTCTCTCTCTCTCTTTAGAGAGAGGGACAGAGAATCATTAATTTTTATTTAGTTTTTCATGTGGCTTTCATTACTCCCACTCTTTGTTGTGTACATGGTGCTGGGGTTTAAACATGTGTCCTCACGCATGCCAGGCAAGCGCTGTAACTGCTGAACCATTGCTCCAGCCCCCCAGCCATTTTTAAAATTTTTTTATTTGAGACAATATCTCACCACGTTGCTTATGGCCTCACTAAGTTGCTGAGGCTGACTTTGAACTTGTGATCCTCCTGCCTCAGCCTTTAGAGATGCTGGATTAAAAGAGTGTGGCACTGTGTCCAGCTTTACCAGAGTTTTAGAGTAAAACCCTTTAAAGATATTTCTTGCATTTTGAAACTAAGGCAAGAGATTAAACTTGTCTCTGTACTCAGAACTTTTAGGGGGAATTTGCCTTCTTCTATTTAATCATCAGTGTTTTGGAAACTTCCATATGGACTAATGTAGTTACAGTAAGGCAAACACTTGTAAATCAGAGTACAGAACTCCAAGAGCTGTCAAATGCAGAGGGTGCTTTTGTCACCTGAGTCCTTTCTAACACCTGGGGTCTTTGGCTTGAAGAATTTTCGGGTGGCAGATAATGTAACGTGTTCTGATTAATGAGGCTGTTGTTCCTCATCTGGGAAGGAAATCAAGTTCAGGAACCAACTCTGCTGCCTCTCCCTATTCATGCTCAGAGGCTGCGTGCCCTCAGTTACAGGAGGTAGTACCCTAGGTAGAGAGTGCTACCTGACAGCAGCTGGCATGCCTACACATTCTTGTGTGACTCTTTCAGTATCTGTCAAGTTGACCTGTATGGCAGTCAAGAGAAGAACAAGAAACTTGCTAGGCAGTGTATGAAGTACAATCTTTAATGGAAAGCTGTGGTGTATGCCTGATTATTTCTCCTGACTCCAGGAAACCACCCAATGGGGCATGTGCAGATGACAGATATGTCATCGCCATGTTTGCTGCTGTTTTAGGGTTTGCTGACTGTTGATCTGATGGCATCTCTGCAGCTTCTCAAAGGTTGCACTGTGACAGGATTCTGCTCTGCAGAACTTTATTCACTGCAAAGTGAGTATTTGAGGAAGAACAGGGCGGTATGACAGTTTCGGGCAGATGCATTTATAATTGTGTATTTAATATGGAATTGGGAATTGAAACTTTGAAAACATCAATACTCCTCATTTTTATTTGGCACTTGTCTGTTTCAAAAGCTAAATCTGTAGGAATACGAAACAAAGAAGTATACTTAAATAAACTAATTTAGAAATTATGAACCTTTTAGCTGGGAGTGGTGGTATACTCCTGTAATCCCAGAAGCTCAGGAGGCTGAGGAGGGAGGATCACAAGTTCAAAGCCAACCTCAGCAATTTAGCAAGACACTGTTTCAAAATGAAAAGTAAAAGGGGCTAGGAATGTGGCTTAGTGGTTAAGTGCTCCTGGATTCAATTCCTGGTACCCAAAATAAAAACAACAAAAGGAAGAAGAAGGAGAAGAAGAAGAAATTATGAACTTTTTGACTATTAAATTGTCCCTAATGCAAAAAGTCCAAGTGTTTGGAATCCAGCCATCATATATATTTGTGTGTGTGTGTGTGTGTGTGTGTGTGAGAGAGAGAGAATTGAAAGGAAAACAAATTTTTCAAGTGAAAGCTTTTTAATTTGTGATAACCCTTCATATACGTGGTTTAGAGTTGAAAATAAAATTGTTTGATGCTAGTTTTGTTTTAAGTAGTGATGTGATTTGGTCAAAGTACTGAGTTCTTGAATCGGGGTTTTTGTTATTTAATAGGAAATGAAGACGTTAGTATTAATGGAAGCCAATAATTCACCTTTAACATTTGGAACCAACCTATTTTAGTCTGTTTGTGATACTAAAACAGATTATCTGAGACTCAGTAATTTCTTAAAAAAATTTAGTTCTCCAAGTCCTGGAAACTGGCAGTTCCCGGATCAAGGTGCTGGCACTTGGTTTGGCGAGGGCCTTCTTTCTGGGTAAGACATGGCAGAATACAAAAGGGCAGGCAAGCCAAATGCTGCTTGAAGGCTCTACAGACCTTAAACTTTTAAAGATTTCACCTTTGAATACTACCACACTGGAAGTAACTGAATTTTGGAAGGGACACATTCTGCCTTTGGTCCCCTTAACTCATCCCTTCTTGCACATATACATGATACCTTCATTTTATCCAAATAGCCCTATAAATCTTAACTGCATCTACTTAAAATTCCAAGTCCAAAGTCTCATCTAAACATTATATGAGTGATACTCAAAGTTGGATTCATCCTGAAGCAAACTCCCTTTTGACTGTGAGTCTATTAAATCAAACAAGTTTTATGCTTTCAAAATAGATGGTGAGCCAAGCACAGGATGGACATTCCTATTCCAGAGGGAAGCAATAGGGAAGAAATAGGGAAGAAAGAAGTAACAGGTCCTGAATAACTGCAGAATTCAATAGGGCAGACATTATATATATATATATATATATATATATATATATATATGTATGTATGTATATGTATTTTTTTTTCAGAACCAGGGATTGAAGCCAGGGGCACTTAACCACTGAGCCACATCCCCAGCCTGTTTTTATTTATTTATTTTATTTTGAGGCAGGGTCTCACTAAGTTGCTTAGGGCCTCACTAAATTGCTGAGGCTGGCCTTGAACTTGAAATCCTCCTGCCTCAGCCTTCCAAGTCGCAGGGATTACAGGCATGCACCACTGTGCCCAGCAGACATTTAATTTTACGATTATTAAGTCAACCTTTATTGATTCCAGAACCTACCTTCCTGGCACACTTGGGAGGGAGGCCCTCAATATGTCAGGCAGCCCTTCTCCCAAGACTTGGCCATGTGTAGCCTACACATCAACTCTCAGAATTTATGTTAGTCAGCTTTCCATCACTGTGACCAAAATACCTGACAAGAACAACTTAGAAGAGGAAAAGTTTATTCTGACTTACAGTTTCAGAAGTTAAATCATGGTAGGCCAATTCCATTGTTCTTTGTCCAAGATAAAGCAGAACATCACATTGGAAGGACCTGGCAGAGGAGCTGAGCTCCATTCATGACAGCCAGGAAGGAGAGAGAGAGGAAGTAAGGGGCTGCAGGGAAGATGAACCCAACCAGGGCACCGCACCCCCACATCTCTCCACATGCTGCCTGCCTACAGTTATCACTGTCTAGTTAAACTACATCGCACTGATTGGGTGACAGCACTCGTAACCGAGTCACTTCCCTCTGAATATTCCTGCACCAACACAGGAACTCTGGAAAGATGCCTCCTGTCCAAACTGTAACACACATTAAAATCACATGCCTGAGGCCTTCCCAGGCTGGCACTGCACACCAGTGCTGTGCAGATCTGAGGTCTCAAGGGTGTTCCTGCTCTTATGCCTTGCTAGGGATCTCCCTGTAGGGACACTTGACAATGTTCTTCGAAAGCTGCGTGCAGGCAGCTGTTTCCACAGCTCTTGCATTGTATGTGTCTGTAGAATTAGCACCATGGGAACACCACCAATTAACTGCTGGCATCCTCTAGAGTGGTACCTGGACCTATTCAAGCCACAGATGGTGCTGCCAAAAAGCACTGCAACACTGTGCTAGAATTGAGGAGGAGAGAAATAAGTCAGCACTGGAGGGGCAGCGATCCCTGAGGTCCCAGAGGTGACTTAAGCCCATCCCCTTATGCACTTCCGCCCTTAAGGCCCTAGTATAATGTGCCTGTGATGAGAGGGGCTGCCTCAACTCCGACCTGCCTGCAGAATTCCATTGTCCTGATGAACTGCACCTGGCTTACCCTGTGGCCACACTCATTTCTTTATCAAAAGGCTGTTTGGCCAGACCTTTGCTTTTCTCCCCTAAATGCACATTTTTATTCCTTACATGGTCACTGAGATTTTTCCAGATCTTTATGTTCTGTTTCCCTGTTTTCATCACGCATTCCTTTTGAAAATCATTTCTTATCACATTTTACCACAGTTAAGATAAGCCATGACACCTATTTGATTTGCTACTTGACAGAAGTTTCCCTCTGCCAAACATCCTAGTTCATTGTTCTTAAGTGCTGCACTCTATACAGTCCTGGGACATGGACACAATTCAGCCAAGTTTTTTGATGCTTGATAACAAATGTGGCCTGTCTTCCAGTTTCCAGTACCGTGCTCCTCATTTCAACCTGAGAGTTCATCAGAGAAGTGCTTCCCTTCCAGTCACAACCATTAAGTAATCTTGAAAAAGAATGAGAGCTTTCCCTGGGGCTCTGCTCCTCTTCTGGCCTTTCATCAGGACCGCCCTTAGTGCTCTGCTCACAGTGATGTTTCCTTGAGCATTCACTTCAGAGCCACTCCACCTTCTTCCCATCACCCAGCTCCAAAGCTGCTTCCACATTTTGAGGCATTGGTTACAGCAACATGCCAGTCTCCTGGTGGCATCCTCTGCTTTAGTTCACTTGTGCTGCAATAACAGAATAAATAAGCTTGGGTGATTTATTAAACAAACAAACAAACAAACAGAAATTTGTCTCTCATAGTTCCGGAGGCTGGGAAAGCCAAGATCAAGGCATGGGCATTTGGTCTGGCGGGAGTCTTCCCGTTGCACACTCACACCGCAGAAGGCAGGAGGTTGAGCTAGCTGGATGTTGCACGAAGGCGGGTTTACCTTAATCACATTAACAAAGAAGGCACTCTTATGGCCTGATCACCTCTTACAGCCTCCACTTCTTAAAACCATTGTTTTGGCAACACCTGAATTTTGAAGGACACACGTTCAAGGCACAATCTTACCCTTTAAGGCCTTAAACCCTCCCCTTTCTGTCAAAGCTTTGGTCACTCAGTGACTCTCTGTAATGATTTGCAGCCAACACATTAAGTCTTCCTCATGTTTTTTTGGACTTGCTTTCTCTGACCATATTTCTGAAGAACTCCAGCCTTTGCTTTCTGTACCCAGACCAAATGTTACCTCTAGAAGTAACTTTCTCCTTCCATGCCACCTGGTTCTCAGCTGTATTTGGTTAACAGTGGCCTGACTGGCTCCTCTGATTAGCGTTGGGTAGGGTTACAACTGGTTTTAGGTCCTCTGAATCCCATTCCTGACCCCAGTACAACCCTCAGAGACTTCATTTTTCATTCTATGTCATCTCAGCATTTCAAAGTGATAGATCAAACCCCTTTGTGAATTGTCATTAACTGTAGCTTCAGGGGTCTATGCATCCACTGAATTTGGTTGCGAAAAAATAAATATCATCCTGAGCTGGTTGCTATCTGTGGCCAGCAATTTTATTTTAAAAGAATGATCAGAAGGAAATCAGAAGATCAACTTCAGCTCCATATTCACCGTGTAGTCTTTTGGAATCTCTGTCTCTGGATGAGTAAGTCAAAAGGATTTATCATGAAGAATAGTCAAGATAGAACCATAACTTTTCGGTCAACAATTCTCAGTGTTGTCCTTTCAAGAGGCCCATGTAATCAAAATGATTTTCATTTTAGTCCTAAAATATTATTTTCCCTTTTATTCTTATTCTCTCATGAGTTTATAGTGGAATTTTACAGAGTTTCATGATGTGTGATGATATCACCACTGTAATAAGTAAGGAGACTTGTATTTGTGTATATTTGTGTTAAAAATTTTTTCTTACTTTTAATTTCTAATCAACTAAATAACTATGGATTTAACCAGTATAAATAAATACTGTGTTAGTCAGTTTTGCCATTGCTGTGACTAAACACCTGACAAAAACAATTTTGGGAGGAAAAGTTTATTTGGGGGCTCACTGTTTCAGAGGTCTTAATCCATAGATTGCAGGCTGCGTTCCTTAGGGCTCAAGGTGAGGCTGAATATCAAGGTGGAAGGCAAGGCTCCAGGGAGCAGAGAGCTCAAGGCATCACATCAGGAAGCAGAGTAGAGAAAGCATCTCCATGCCAGTTACAGAATACATACCCCAAAGGCACGCCCCCAGTGACCCACCTCCTCCAGCTGCAACCTACCAGCCTCCAGTTGCCAGTTAATCCCTATAAGGGGATAAACTAACTGATTGGGTTAAGGCTTTTATAACTCAATCATTTCACCTCAGCCTTCCTAAATTTTCACACGTGAGCTTTGGAGGTACACCTCACATTCAGCCCATAACGAATACACTTTAGCATCTGAAATGATTTCTTAAGATGATAAATGAAGGGGCTGGAGCACTCGCTCAGTGTTTATGGTGCTTACCTGGCATGCACAAGGACCCAGGTTTGAATTCCAACACCACATACACAAATAAGTGTTGGAGAAACAAAGGCCAGATGAAAAAATAAAATTGATTCTCTTTCTTTCTCTCTCTCTCTTTCTCACTCCTCTCATTCTTTCCCTCTCTCTTAAAAAAATTGAAAAAAGATTATAAAAGAATGCTGAGACCAAAAAGTTTGAGAAATTTCTAATCCGGTTACTAAAATACATGCCACTTGTGTTAGTAGAATCCACATGATAAATTATTTCTCAATGTTTCTGCTTTCAAGTTTTTGATCAATATTCAAACCAATTAAAAGCTGCCTCATTGTTTATCTCAAGGAAACCATGAGAATTTTCAATGAGATGAAATTAGATGGACTGGTAGACTCTACAGTACCTTTAAAATCAGAATGTAACTTTAAATATATTTTTCAACTGTTGACCATGTTTCTAAATAATTCATACCGTTCTTGACCTCTCTGAGCTTCAACTTCAGTCACATGATTATTGAAAATAAATGAGATAACACACTTAAGGCACTTGACACCATGTGATATATGGTAACATTTAACAAATATTAATAGTTACTTATGATCATTACTTCTACCCCTTTGATAAAAGGTAATGAGAACTGAAATTTAGAATTAGGGTCAAAATTCCTTCCTATATTCATTTATGTTATTGCAAGTGATAAGATTTCCTTTTAAGGTTGAATAGTATTTGTTGTGTGTTTGTGTATTACATTTTCTTTGTCCATTCATTTGTTGATGACACTTATGTTGATTAAGTATTTTTGAAATAACAAAACAGCTCAAGAAGAAGTTTAATTTTTTCCTTGTATACCAATTTGAGGATTTTTTAAATTCATTAAGTGGTTAGAACAAAATTTTGGGCCTTGTAATTGTTTTCCAATTCTTTGGATAGATTAGTTGGAGACAGTGGATCACAGGGTGGTGACAATGTTCAGAAGAGATGGGACAAGTACAATAAAGATTTGGAAGTCTTATTAGAATATGGACTGAAGAACTTGACTTATATATTTAGGTTACTCAGATCAGACTGTTTATTCCAACTCTAGAAAAAGAGGAAGGATTTGAAGTCCTTCCTATATGTGATGCTCAATTATTTGGAATTGTTATTAAGGCCAAACTGCACTTCCAAATTTTGAACATTCACTTTTACTTTGATTTATGGTACTGGGATTAGTGTTACAAGCAGTAACAATATAGACACATGATTTTCTGTTTTTAAGTCAGGCCCAGTTAGCTGAGGATAATGATTTATGACATGAACCTGAAGAAGCTGCTATAATTGACATAGTCCAAAGTAGCAATCTGATTATAGTACTCGCAATTGCAGCTTTCTCTTAAATTAATTCCATTTTGAACTTGGGGAATGATGTCATAGTGTTTCACTATATAGATTTTCCATGTATATAAATAAAAAGCAGTATTCACTAACATTTTACACTTAAAGATCTGAATGGACAATTTGGATGGCTTTCACGTTCAGAGAATTCACAACTGAAAAGGAGAAAGGAGATATTGGAGTTTTGCTAGTTATTAGACTACAAGCCCTGGGACTATCTGAAATTTTTTAACAGATTTCTGAAGAGGAAAATGCAACTCAAAGTAGATGCTATTATTTACTAGCCAATCCGAATTCCAGAGTTCAGTGCCACCCATGGAAGTAATTGGTTGCTTAGGCTTTGTAGGGTTTGTTGTCAAAATGAAAGATAATAAAAATATTTATTTTGCCTAATTCCATTATAAACACCAATGAAAATCTTTGTTCTTACAAAATTTATACAAGGACCTCTCAATTCAGAATACACTCATCAGTAGAAAGCAGAAGACAGCTTAGAACTGAGATAGGGAGTGCCTTGGCCAGAAGTCCAGACCTTCCTTGTTTAGCACATCTTTCTCAAGAGGCTGTCTTCAGCTTAATCAGCGGGGTGAAAGAAGAGATATTCTTTTCCAAATAGAAAGCTACCATGGAGAATCAAGAGTTACTCTCCTGTCCAGCATTGTGAGGGTGGAGGGTCAGCCAATCCATTTGTTTGTTGACCTCTACCTCCAAAATGTATGCTAATAAAATGTTCCTAACTCAATCAGTACACATTAGCATTTCTCCTGCAGGGACAGACAGTAATGTGTGTGTGAACAGGAAGTTCTGAGCTTCTTTTTAGCCAGTAAGTTTAGCCATCCTTGGTTAGTCTGTTTTAGCCGCTCCATGAAATGTCAGACTAGGTGGCTTATGAGCAACAGATCTTACTCCTCACAACCTGGGAAGTCCAAGATAGAGGCATTGATAGATATGCTGTCCTGGGAGGGCACGTTTCCTCATAGATTGTAACTCCTCACATGATGGAAAGGATAAATGAGCACACTCAGGCCTCCACCCTATGACCCAGCTATTCCACTCATTGGTATTTATCCTAAAGATATAAAATAGCATTCTGTAGTGATATAGGCACACTAATATTTATAGCAGTGCTATTCACAGTAAATAAGTTATGGGACCAGCCCAGGTGCCTGTCAACAGATGGATTGATCAAGAAAATGTGCTATGTATACACAATGGAGTTTTACTCAGTCACAAAGATGACCAAAATTATGGGACTTGCTGGTAAATGGAACTGGAGGATATTATAAGTGAAATGAGCTGGCCTGAGAAAGCTAAGGGTTGAAAGTTTTCTCTCAGATGTGGAAGCTGGATCAAAATAAAGAAAAAGGAGAGGAGTGGATTCCATGAAAACAGAAGGGAGATTAGTGAAGTAGGGGAAGTGGGTAGAGGGGGAGGGAGGAGGGACAGGAAAAAGGGGGAACATTGGAATGAAATCAATCGAATTGTTCTATGTATATATACAAATATACCACAGTGAATTTCACCCTTATGTCTATCTATGAAGCACCAATAAAAAATATAAATAAAGTAGAAGTAGGACCAATAAAACAGAGGAAGGGGAAGGGGAAGGGGTGGAGGGTGGAGGAAAAGGGGAGGGAAAGTGGAAGTACTGGGGACTAAAATGGGGTAAACTATATTCCATGCATATATGATTATGTCAAAATGAACCCCAACATTATGTATAACTATAAAGGACTAATAAAAACATAAAAGGAGGACACTAATACTATTTGTGAAGGAAGACTCCTTCCTTCATAACTTAATCACCTCCTAATACTATTATTACCTTGGAGGTTAGGATTTCCACATTTGAGTTTTGGAGAGACACAGATATTCAGACCATAATGCCACTCTGTTAAGTGCTTCTAGTGTTTAATGCACCCAACTAGGATCACAGAATCAGTTCAACATAATTAGGCATGAGGAAGGCACCTTCTCACCTGGGGCAGGTGAAAATCAACTCATTTAGAATCCTTTCCCCTGCATGTTGCCATCCATGCTTTAGTCTTTTATTTTCCTAATGTTTCTTTATGTTCTAACCATCTGTGCATGCAGGGAGGTGTTGAATCAACATGTATGTCCCAGAGGCAACTCAAATCAACTTTTTCAGAATTGATCTTATGATGTCTGTCTTCCTAAACAACTACTTTTACTTACATTTTGTATCACCAATTTAAGTTTTCTTTTCTTTTTTAGTACCAGGGATTGAACCCAGCAGTACTTTAACCACTGAGCCACAGTCTCAACTTATTTATTTATTTATTTATTTATTTATTTATTTATTTATGAAACAGGGTCTTGCTAAGTTGCTGAGGCTGACTTTGAAATGGCAATCTTCCTGCCTCAGCCTCTTGAGCTTGAGCTGCTAGGATTAAAGGCATGTGACCCTGTTTTTGGCCCAATTTAAGTTTTCTGAGCAATTCAATTTGAGTTCTTCCTAGACCTGCCCTTTCTCATTTTATCATCAATTTAGTTATCGGCTAATGGCACTTCCTGCCATTCTACCTTTCAGGTAAACATAGTCTTCACTTCTTCCTCTCCATTTTAACTTGCACTTGAAATTTTCATTTTTTGTTATATGAATTTTCTCCTTATTCTAAATACTAATTTCTTCTAAACTGTCCTCACAATTTCTACCTTATAGTAAATGGCTTGTCTTTATGATAAAATTTTGTAATAATTTCCTTAGTTTTATGAGGGACAGAAGGGAATTAACATTTATTGATGACTTATCATATCTTAGGTACTATGTTAGGGATGGGAATTATTATATTTTATTTAACTTTCATAGCCATCCTGTGAACAGGAATAATAGTCCTCTTAACAGGGAGGAAACTGTTTTGGAAAAGTGAAGTAACTTCCCCTGTGTCACCCAACTTATAAATGGCAGTGCCAGGATTTGAGCCTGAGTTTGTTTGGCTGATTGCTTCCTCTTTGATTTTCTTTTATTTCCCATATGCACTCATAGAGTCTATCAAATTCTTTTATGAATCTAGGTTTTAGTACTTGCTATTCCCTTTATTTAAAACTCCTTCACCATTTCCATAGTGCCTTTGCAAGATTACCTTTAGAACAATCCTCCTCTTTTTTTCCCCAGGTTTCTACTATTCCGTTCATAAGCCTTCTTTACTGGGGGATGAAGTTCTTTATTGCAATCTTTTTTGTTTGTTTGTTTGTTTCAGATACCGTAACTACTTTTATAATATCCTGGGAACTCCCGAGGGGGAGAGCCTGCATCTTTTCTCATGAGAATGTTTAGAACACAGAAGAAAGCACAATGACTATGGTACTGGATGAAAGACTAATGAAGAAAGCAATCATGGGTGTCACAATTTGCCAATTCTGCTGAGCTTTAATGTAAGTAAACTAGCCTTTTCTATCCCCTATTAGAATATATGCTTCACAACAAGGTTTATTATATGATTTGTTCATTGCTGTATCCCTATCCTCAAACTATCCTAGACTGATTAAAAAATCCTCCAGTCAGTATGTGTTGAATAAATTAATGTCACCATATTACTGATTCCCAGAATCTCATATAAGAGGAAAGTATTTTCCTCAAAGTTCATTTCATCCCTGTCAGTTAGTTTATTTCAGTAAAATTTTGGAGTGCCATATATGCCTGATACCATGCTTAGTAATGGAAATAAAAGATGCCAACTTCTTTGTGTTAAGGAGCTCACATTTTAATAGGTGATTATTTATAGTGAACTAAAGTTATATTTATGTGATATACTGACAATCAAAATGAATAGTTTTCTAGCATTTGCTCATATTTAGATTCACCAAACTTTGAATTTTTATGAATCAGACTGGTCCATCTCAGGAGTTATTATATGGCTGAGTAATAATTGGGCAACGCAAAGGAGGAGGTGGTGATTGCATCGTGGTGACATGTGGCTCACATTTTCTTTCATGTGGGAATTCATAACAATTTTGAAAGACCTGAGTTTTGAAAAACAGAGATATTTTTCCTAGGTAAAAATTATTTGCATTTGCATTTTCTGGTGGATAAATGTTTATAGGATTCTGTTGGTATATCTAAAACAAACTTTGAAATAATCCATAAAATCAAGATTTTTTTCTTTAATCTCTGTAATTGTTTTAACCCATAATTTTATCAAAGTTTCCAAAAAGCATGAGCAAATTGCCAATGTGAGTTTCAAGACATCACTTCTTAAACATTGTTCCCTATATCAGGAAAAGAGAATGAATTTTTGGTGTTAAATAAAAGCTAGGGCAAAGGAAATATCATATGAATTGTTAAAAAACAACAACAAAAAAAAAATGCCCAGCAATTTTTTTTCACAAAAGAACTAGCTTTATGGGAAAGAAGAGTACTTCATTTCAGCATAAGAAAGTGACCAGTACTCTAAAATACCATGTAAGGTTTTCAATCCCTAGTTTATGGTATAACAAATAGTAAGGGTTGCATGCATGAATGTACTTATTGTTTTAGGTTGTATTTAGTCACCAGCACCACTGAAATATAAACTATTTCTGAGCAAGAGACCTGACTCTCAGTAGGTGTTCAAAAATGTATGTCCAATGCTGGTTTGAGTTAGAAATTAAATCCATGTTTCCAAAGCCTTTTAAACAAACTAGCACATTTCTGAGTGCCAGCTTATTAGGCAGTTTGGTCTCCCAAATTTGTTTTGCATGGTTTCTTTTTTTCCATTCTTCTAGTGTCTCTTCTTTTATAGGTCTACTCAAAATAAAAAGGTTGAAACTTCACATTCTCAATGATATAGCTGACAGTGATACCAGTTAACATGTATTAACTTAACTTGTGAAAGTCCCCAGTTGATGGCAGCATAGCAGCCTTTACAATGAAAATCAATGAGTTAAATTGGCCAGAACAAACAAGGTGACAAAGGGTAATGATGACTGGCAGAAAGAGAGAGAGACCCACAATTTAGGAACCAACACAGCCATTACAATTAGCTGTGTAGAGCAACATGATGAGATATATTAGACAGCTAATTATATGTTTTAAAAGTAGATGTTATTGTCTCCTCCCATGAAGTTCAGAGGAGGTCATCTTAGGGAGTATTTTGCTTTGGTGAAAAAATTGAGATCTTATTTGAATTAGAAATATAGAGAAAGCCATTTGCAAAAGACATTTGGGAGATTGAGCTGGGTAATTGGAGCACTTCCAGGAAAATGTTTCATTTTCACCAGATTGAAAAACACATCAATTGCTTATTAGCAGTGTAACTCTTTCAATAAGGTGTTCTTATTGAAGCTTTTGTCAGAAGTGTATTAAGGATCTGATTTGATGAATCTGAAAGTAAATATGATTCTTCACCATAGAGGCTTTGTACAAAAGAAAAGAAATTTAAGGTTTTTACTTATAGGACCATACAGGGCTGTGTGAGTATGGGGTTAGAGTTTGGGAAGAATAAAATTTCTTAGGACTTCTACATATAGTTTCCTTTCCTTTGTCCCTGTTGCTGTGGTTTGTATATTTTTTCTAAAAAGTTCATGTGTTGGAAATTTAATTCCCAAACCCATATATTAATGTTATGTGGAATTTGGGCAATTGGTAGGTCATTAGGATTAAATGAGATCATGATTTTGGGGTTCCCATGATGGTATTAGTGGCTTCATAAGAAGAGGAAGAGAGATTCTAGTTGGCACACTTGCTCTATCTCATCATGCAATGCCCTCCATCACATTCTGATGCAGCAAGAAGATCCTTGGCAGATATAGGCACCATACTCTTAAACTTCCCAACCTCAAGACTGGTGAACTAAAGAGATCTCTATTATTCTCATAATTTATCCAGTTGTTATGATTTGGATACTAGGTATCCCCCAAAGCTCATGAGTGAAATAATGCAAGAAGGCTTAGAGGAGTAATGATTGCATTATGAGTTCCTTAATCCCCTGAAAAGGATCAACTGAGTGGTAACTGGAGGCAGGTAGGGTGTGGCTGGAGGAGGTGGATTATTGGGAGAGTGCCTTTGGACTATGTATTTGGTGATCTGAGCTTACCTGCTCTCTCTCTGGTTCCTGATCATCATGTGAGCTGCTTCCCTCTGCCACATGCAGAGGAGACGGCCCTCTATGGACTGAGACCTCAGAAACCATGAGCCTTTCCAAAATAAACCTTTCCTCATAAAATTGTTCTTGTTAGGTCCTTGAGTCACAGCAATGAAAAAGCTGACTAAAACACCAGTCTCATGTATTTGGTGATAACAACAGAAAACAAGCTAATACACTTTGATATGAGAGATGCCAAACTTGATTATAACCTATTATGGGGAAACCCAATATGCTTTTTTAGGTAAACCATCAGTTTGCAGACCCATGCTGATCATCAACACATCCACACTCATTGCCACCTCTGAGGTTCAATGCCAAATACTGAAAAGTTCTCTGATAAGCAATGGTAAGTGGTAAGAACACTTTATCATATTAACTAAATTTTTAGTAGTGTTTCTAGAAATATATCATGCTGCAAGACCCTGAAATAACTATATTTGAATATACAATTGCACTTCATCAACTGACCACTGGATTAAGATTCAACAAACTCCCATGATATCTTCATGCAAATCAGAGGATATCCAGAAAGGATCTGGAAAATTATGGGATGGGAAATACAATCTCAGTATGTTCACTTGGAATTTCTTTTTTCTCTGCCTCCTCCCTTTTACCTTCAGTTCCCAAAAGAACAATGGATGGAGTCTTAACTTACTGAATTCCTCAGGCAATGATGTAGAAAGAGCAGTGGTCCCAAACAGGGTAACAAGAAAAGCCCTGCTACGATGAAAATGCCTGTGTTCAGTGGGCTCTTGGCATGTGGCAGGGACCTAGGGGCCACACCCATATGTAGATTTACCATAATGTTATAGGCTTTTGCCTCTGCGTCCTTCATTTGCAGGAACTCAGTGTAAGTTTCTAGCAGAGGCTCTAGAAATGTGTTCATATTGCCATGTGTTCTGGCAAATTTTTCAAATGTATGATATTTAAAGCACAATTTAAACTAGCATTAGTTAGGAATTTCTTCTTTTTCTAATCTAACTTCCCTTCCTCATGTTCCCTTCATGTCATGGAATATTGGAGTGGACATAGGTATTTTAGGGAACTTCTAAGCATATTGGCTTGGTGACGCATTTAGTGGCCTTTCAGTGGGATCTATTTTGTGGCTATGAGTGTGATGTTGAACAGATAGATAATGTCTAACAGTGTTATCGAGGGTTGCAACAAGGGGCTGTAAGTGTGGCCAGCTTCATGGGTGTGTGACCTGCATGACTTATATGATGCCTATCACTTGGAAGGGTCCTATGTGCAGCTAATTGTCTGCCATTGCTTTACTGAAATTCTTAATATCTTTTGAACAAGAGGTTCTATGCATTATATAACCAGTATGACTGCAAAGATTCTACACACACACACACACAAAATGTGTGCCACACTGAGTTCATACTTAGCATTATTCTAGACAAAAGATGAACTTATAAGTGACTAATTCAGCATTTTCAGCAGTTATGTTATCTTTTTAAGTTTAACTTGTAGATGGAAAGCTTCAAACACACATGTTAATGTTTAATTTTCCTTAAACATTTCAAGTCTAATTTCTAAACATTGCACATTGTAAAGAAGTTCAAAGCTTATTTCATGAGTAAACAGATGTGTTTTAAGTTCTCTAAAATAAAACTCAGAAGAGAAACAAACGTGAAAGACATGCCAAAAGTTGCTCAAAAAGTTGTTAATGTTACCAATTTTAACTGAAAATATGAAAGATTTCACAAAATCTCAATGAAAATAGTAAAAAACATATTTCTAGTCTTGAAGTATATGTAATTTTAAAATTGATTTACTGAATATATGAGAGAAAATTAAGAGAAAAGTTAAAATCCATAGAAATTATCTGGGAATCTAAAAATTAATGGTTGGAAAACAAGTTTCAGATGATAACAAAAGTAGTGCCCATAAATTAATAAATGAGCTATTGATTTAATAATATAATAATTTAATAGGAATAAATTAATATATAAGCAGATATTATTATATACAGTATAATTATGTATGCACATTTATATGCATATGCACTGACATCTATGTATATACGTATATATGATTAGTGACTACACAAGCAAATTTGAAGTGTACTGAAGCCTTGTGATTCATATGTATTAGAATCTTGATAGAAGTTTTCTCAAATTTAACAAAATTATAAAAATTAGCATGATGATTTTGAAAACAGTAAAACTGAAAGATGCTTGTCTATACTTAACAATTTTTAAAGCTTGAATAAAGTTCTCTAAAAGAAAGAATGAATTTTTTCCATATATATTACTTCATATATATATTACAATATGTCATATTGATGTATAAAGAGGTTATCAAAAGATATGTAAATAAAAATGTGGATAAAAACATTGAAGAGATGTATTATTATGACAATAAATGACATTTCCCCCCTGGATTTGGTGATATTTTTAAACTCTTTTAAACTTGCAAATTTTTGTGGCTTTCTCATTCTAAACTTTTACTTCTAAAAAAACCAATTTGATATTTGAGTTTTTTCCAAGTGCTAATTGTCCCCTCCCCTAATTTTATAATCTCTAGGTCTCACAAAAGTTGGTTTTACTCCTTCCATATTAGGCAAATTAGTGAAGACATGTGGCTACTTAATCAGTTTTTCTGATATTAGAGCCTGTAGTTTAAAAATGGTTCTCTGATCTTAAACTTTGCAAAGTTCCTGTAGAAAATTTGTAGTTGTAAAATGAGTAGATAACAAGAAGAAAAGGATGTATTTTCTCTGTTGCTTGCTTTCTTGGATGTCCAGTTTCGGGGTACCCAGTTTGTTAATTAAAGAGGTCTCAAGAGACCCACGAGTGACAAGGTATATAATAACCATAAATATCTAATTCAAACATGCTTCTTTGTAAATGAGGAAGATGAGGTTCAGAGATATCACATTATTAATTGATTGAAGATCTGGTGCTGGAATGCAGGTTTAACTCCTTTCCTAAAATTATCCCATTAATTTTGTACACTCATTCTGTCAATTGAATGGTTATCAAATGCCAATCACAATGTGAGGTATTAGAGATTCAAGCAATCAGAACAGATAACCCTTATTTGGAGAGCTAATATTCTAGTATTTGAGGCAGACAATCAAGAAGAGTAAATTATGTTAAGTACTACCACAAAAATTTCAACCTTTTTCCCCTATACCCAGTACCTGACATGTTCATGTTAGATCCTTATAAATAAGACCATATCCTTCTGCCTATTTGAATTGTATTCTGGAGAACTCTCCACCACCTTTTTAGGCCATCAGAATGCCACATATTCCATGTACATTTGGTAATTAATCACATCATCTTACTTACTAGGAGATTTCCCTGTGTTATGGTCAAGTGTATATATATGAAGGTTCTGTATAACACTGTATTTATATTTTTTGAGAGTTTAAGATTGACAACACATGTCAAGAAGCATTTTTATTATACTCAAATGATCCTAAAACATGCAAAGCATTACAAATGAAGTTAAGTTTGACATCAATATTTGTAGAGACAATAATGACCTATGTTGGCATTCACTTGAAGTCAAGCTATGCTCAAAAACTGCATATATAAAACCAAATAAAGAAGCAAGAATAAAAACAAAAGGACCAACTAAGAGATGCTTGCATTAGTCCCAGGGACAGATGGTGGTACAGTCATGATGGGAAAAAAGTTGATGGATAGAGATATTTTGGAGGTTGAATGGATTGCCTGAAGGATCAGTGTTTTTTTTTTCCAATTGTACTCTCAAAATGTCAAGATGATTCATTTGAAATGCTGAAGATTGAATCCAAACTAGTGAATAGGTACTTTTATTCTACTACTTAGAACTGACATAATGGTTTTGGCTGTTGGTCTAAAGAAATAGTCTTAGCCTTCCTACCGTGTTACTATTTATAACAAGTTAAGTATTAGAATTTTATTGTGGGTTTCATTTCTTACCCCAACACTGTGATTGATGATTTAGAAAAAGCCCAAGATACTATTTGCCTTCAACCTAATTCCTTAAAAATATCTCCCTGACAAAAGTATAGTTCCCCTTGGACTAGAATGGACAAGGATGAGAGTCAATTATTCTACACTCTCTGATCCTTCAGCTCAAATAATAATGTGAAAGTCCTTTAAAAACTACAGTGTGTTAGATGAAATAATTTGATCTTGGTATCCATGAAGCCTTATCAGCAAATTATGTTTTGAGGACTCAGATTCTACTTGTGGTCTCTTAGTTGGTCTCTTTGTTTTCATTCTTGCTTCTTTATAATCTATTCTACGTGCATTAGTCAGAGTGACCTTTACAGATACGAATCAAATCTTGTCATTTCTCATCTTAATATTCTATAATGACTCCTCCTTCATGTTTTAATCAATGTAAATGCCTTATCTTGTCCCTGGCCTGCCCCTCTGGTTTCATCTCATGTTCATCTCCAGCTCATATGCTTTCTCTAGCCCAGTTTCATTTTCCATCTGTTCTTGGAAACAATTCTAACCTCATCCAGCTAGCAGTTCACAAAAGCTACTTCCTCTCCTTCTTCTTAACAATGTCCGTCACCTCCACACCTGCCTACCACAACTCTAATTGCTAGCATCTCATCCTTCTTCTCATCTTGGCTTACATGCAGTTTCTATGACTGAGTTTTCTTTGAAGCACTTATTTAAAAATGTTTCAATGCTTGTGTTCTATTATTGTACTTTATTTTCCCCATTTCACTGATCAAAATATGTCATTTGAAAAGTATTTATTTGCATTGGCCTTATGCTCATTTACTCAACCAATTTGATAGACATTGTTCTTCAAGTGAACAAACCAAATAAAATTTTTCATGAAGCTTACCATTCTCTTATGGGAATAATTGTTAAAATGGTGCCGAATTAGTATGCTGTATAACATATTAGAACTTTATATAATTTTAAAAACGGGAAAAGAGAAGAGTAAAAGAAATGGAAGTTCCAAGTGACATTTGAAGAAAGACTTGGAGGAGGTAAGACACATGATATGCCAATATCTGGTGAAAGAACATTCCAGGCAGAAGAAACAGCCAGAGCAAAAATTCTGCATAGAACAATGTCTAGTGAGTTTGAGACAGAGCACAGAGGCCAGATGCTTGGAGCAGAGTACGCAGCAGGGAGAGAAGTAGTTGAGATAGGTGGTATTGAGGGGCTGCGTGTGAGATCGGACATGGCTTTGAAGGTCTTAGATGGACTTTGACTTTTTTTTTTTTTTAAAGAAAAATAGAGAACTATTCAGGTTACTGAGCATAGATATGGGATGATCCAAGTGGTACTACAAGAGGGTCACTCTGATGACTTGTTGAGCAAAGACTGTGGGAGTTCCCAGGAAAGAATAGAGACCTGTTAGGAGACTTTTGGATTCATAGATATGCTTTGAAGGGGACTTGGACTAGACAGTTAGTCATGGAGGTAGTGAGAATTAGTCAGATTCTGGATGCATTTTGAAGGCACAAGTGGATGGGAAATTATGTGTGAGGTAAAGAAACCAGCAAAAAATAACTCCAGTATTTTTGACCTGAGAAAAAGGTATTTTTGCTATCATAGACATGGAGAAGGTGTCTTGAAGGGGCAAGTCTGAAAGGGGAAGATCAGGTATTCAGTTTGTGTGCTGTGTGTTTAAGATGCCATTTGATTACCCAAGTAGAGATGTTAAATAAGCCACTGGAAAGGAGCAGGAAATTTGGGAGAACATCTGGAATGAAGACATAAATGTGGGATTCATGGGCATAAAGTGGCATTTAAAGATGTGGAATTTAATGAAATCATCAATGGGGTGATGGTACATGGAGAAAAGAAAAGGAAGGAGAGCTAGTCCTGGGAATTTCTAATATGAAGAGGCCAGAGAGAAGAGCTGCTATCAACACAGGAAAAACTGACAAAGAGATACTGTTGAGATAAGATGAGAACTTAAGGCTGACGGCAAGGTGAAGAAGTGGTACTGAGGGGAGAGCATGCTTGTGTGTCAAATGTCTATCTTTCCCCTACTTTGACTGGAAATATCAAGACAGAATGTCTTGTTTCTTAAATCTTGGGGATCTTTGGATCCCTGATTTCTGGTACAGGGTATAGCATATTCCAAGTGCTCAGTACATATTTGGTGAATAAATTTAAAGATGATGAAACAAGAATCAATACAAGACAGTGATTAATGGTGAGAGCTGAAGCAAATAGTATAAACTGAACATAAAGCAGGAAGTATTAACAAAAAGGAAAGCATAAAGACTTGGGGAAAAAAGAATAGAGAATCTATGGTTAAAATTAAGTAAATCAGTTCAGGTTGAATATCCTTAATCCAAAATTCTGAAATCCAAAATGCGTTGAAATTCAAAGGTTTTGAGTGCTGAGTTGATGTGACTGGTCAGAAATTCCAGAGCTGATCTCATGTGACAGGTCACAGTTGAAATGCAGCCCCGCTAAAGAGATTGTACGAAATTACCTTCAGGCTGAAACAAAGCCAGAGAATGGCAAAGTGCATGTCCTTTCTTTGTTTAAGCTGGTTTTTAGGCTATAGGTACAGAACCTTGGGACCTGACTTAAGATGACCTCAAGAGACTGATGGAACCAAAACTCCAATGAAAGGAAAACAGGAATTAGAACAGGGCCTCAAGGACCTAGATTAAGATGGACCAGAATAATAGAGACTAGGAACTGCCTAATTACAAGTATCCATGAGCATGAGTTCCACCTGGGCCAGTACCAGGTATGGTCTAGGCTTGTATTTCTATGCTAGCCTTCTATTTCCGCTTACCCTGGTTCATTTAAAAGCCTTCAATAATGGGGGATCGGGAAAAGAGAGTAGAGCTTGTCTTCTGTATCCTGGTAGATCACCTACAGCAATATTTTCTTTTTGTAAAAACTGGTCCCACAGTATTGGATTCTTGCATGTCAGGCAGTGGGCCCTTGCTCAATATCAAGGCAATGTGTAGAAGATATAAATTAAATTGAAATGGATTTTGCATTTAGACATAGGTCCCAGCCCCAGGATATCTCATTATGTATGTGCAAACATTCCCCAATTATAAAAAATCAGATATCTGAAACATTTCTGGTTCCAAATATTTCAGATAAAGGACACTCAACCTGCATAGTGAGAGTTTTTCCTGATCTTGGCAATTTCCAAGATGTACTGTCTAGTTCAGACCACTCTCTTCTACTTCGGACATTGTCCAATCACTCACCAGCTTTCCTACTTGCATGACTCACTTTCAGACTTGCTCAACCACCTGCACATTTTCTTGAGAGTTAATGCTGAAGCTCTCACAATGACCTGAAAAGCCTGAAAGATCTGCTACTTCTCACCTGTCTCCTACCATTCCCTTCTTTCCCTCACTTCTTTGAAGCTAAAGAAATATCTTTATTTTTCTTGAAAATGATTTACTCATACTTTGGCTTAAATTGTATCCTTCTCAATGAAGACTCCTCTGACCTCACTGTATTTAATGTAGCTCACCCCATGCTGCCAAGACATCTGGTACCTGATCTTTTCTTGGTGCTGTTCTTAGTCCTTATCTTGTAATGGTCTATGTAATTTACTCTGTGTGTGTGTTTAATTTTTTTTTTGTTGTTGTTGTTATTTATTTTCTGTCACCCCTCACTAGAAAGAAAATTCCGTAAAGGCAAAGAGGTTTTTCTCATTTTTTTTTCCTCTGCCTTATATCAAGTACCTAGCATAGGGCCTGGAACCCACATTGTTGAATGTTTATAAAATTAGAACAAGGTCCACATTAGTTGGGGAGGACCTGAATGTCGTGTTAGAGGCTGGGAACTTAGCTGCATACGTTGATGATTTTAAGAGATGTCTTATAAGGGAAATGGTGTGGTGTGAAGCCAGTTCTGCATTACAGTTTAGCTCGCATTGCTTAAGAGAGAGAGAGAGAGACCAGCCAAACGTCTATGGGAATAATATATTATAGCAATAAGATCCAGAGTAGCATAGAAGTAACAGAGGCAACAGATTTTAATAAGAAAGACAAAAATAGGATTAGATGTTTGGTCACTCTTAAAAAACAGTCAATTTCCTGTGATTAGGAAACTATCACAGATGAAGGAAGAGCAGAGATTAGTATTAAGGGGAAGTTACATTATTTCATTTTAGGTAAAATGGATTTGAAGTGATACTGGAAGTTCCAAATAAATAAATAACCTAGTGTTCAATATAACACTGTGGACGGAACTGAAGGTCCATACAAGATTGCCAAGCCATCTTCAGAAGGAAGAGCAGAGCTGCTTAAAATTACAGGAAAATGACAACGTTGAATTGTACAGAAATAGAGAAACCACAAGGATGGGAGAAAAATCAGGGAAATGGAGTCTGGTTTTTAAAAATGAGGACTGAATGAAAGATACTTAATTTTAAAAGAAGGAAGTTTTAAAAATTTTAAGAGAGTTCTAGTACTGTGCTTTCAGTGGTCACTTGTAAAGAAATTAAGGTTTCAGGTTAAAGATTTCAGGTATTTGAAGGAATGAGAATTACAAGGGAGTCTTCTTTTTTATCCTCCTAGAATTCTGTACATTTGTAGGAGACAGACAGGGCCAATGGAAGTTGATAGACTGATTAATGCTCATAGGAAAAATTCCCCTCGATGAAACAAGTGCCATACTTATATTAGAAAAAAGAAAATTCCTAACTCGGTGCAGTGATGCATGCCTGTAAGCCTAGCTGTATCAGAGGCTGAGACGGAAGAATAGCAGGTTCAAAGACAACCCCAGCAACTTAGCAAGGCCTTAAGCAACTTAGCAAGATCCTGTCTCAACATAAAGTATAAAAAAGGGCTGGGGATGTGGCTCAATGGTAAAAGAATCCCTGGGTTCAATCTCTGGTACTAAAAAAAAAAAAAAAAAAAAGAAAGAAAAAATAATTCCAGAATGGCCACTTTTCCTTCCTATCTTGACAGTTCTGTTTTATGGTGAGATTGGGACGTGTGGGGAAAGAGGACCACTTTCAGCCTGTTTCCATGCCTTCTCTCTTTGAAGGGAGCTCTCTGTATGCTACGGCTTTAAATAGGTTGGGCCATAGGATCACAGCGAGCTACCATTGAATGGAGAGAAGCATTTTTTTTTTGTGCTGTAAACCAAGAAAATTAAAAAGTTCAGAAGATACTGTTAAAGTAGCAGAATATCTGGAACTGTACATCACTGGGGCTGCCTGGAAATGAATGCTTGCTGGCACAGTTGGTTCTATTAGTGTGGGGAAAAGTGATTTGTGCTAAAAGCTATTTCATCAGAAGATCTCAACATATTTTACAAATATTTTGAAAAAGTTTGTGGATTTTCAAAGTAAGAAGGAAACTTTAGCCATAAAGAACTTGGCTATTTTTCTTTTTCCTAGAATTCTTTATAAAATACTAGGGAAGAATTAAATACTTGATCAATTGGTCAGGATATCTGCTTGGGACAGACTGCACTGGGTTTTAATATCACTTCTGTCATATACTGGCTGAGGGATCTTGAGTAACTTACCTCCTATTCTGCATTTTCATTTAGGGAAATGCAGATTAAGAATAATGTATCTAGGGGCTGGAGTGGTAGCTCAGGGGTTACAGTGCTTGCCTGGCATGTGAAAGTACATGGGTTCAAGCCCCAGCACCCACGTACACGACTAAATGTCAGAGCAGTGAAATCCATGTTAAAATACTCAATAAAAATTGGTTCTCTCTCTCTCTCTCTGTCTTTGTCTCTTAAAAAAAAAGAATAATGTATCTAAAGCAACAATAATATTGCTGGACACATAGTAAGTTCTATGCTGTGCATGCTAAAAACTAATCATCCTCTAGAGAGAGGGTTTTCTGACTCTAATCTAAAGATCTGCAGTTCCTCATGTTACTCTGAAAATGTATGTCCACAATGCCTCCATAAAAATCAGTTTGATGTTTCCATCTGCTTCAGACACATAACAATGGTGATAAAATATAAAAAATAAAAACTGAAAAGATACGACACTGGACTTGAAAGCAAGATAAGCACTCTGAGGATCAGAAATACAATGCGATGAGTAAGACCAAAGCTGCAGCTGTCCAGGGCTCTGTGTCTTTAAGTCCATAAGGAGAATCAAAATCAGATTATTTCTGTGGATAAAACAGCATGAAAAGACTTCATGCAAGTGTAAAGTGGGGCTTATGATGGAGGCCGGAGGAGATCGCAGGATGAGATTAAAAAATAAGAGGAGACTGGACCTCAGAAATACGCCGGCCACAGTCTAGGATACAGCTCTCACCAAGTTGTAAACTTAGGGAGGTAGGAGGACACAGATTTGGAACCAGAAAATAATTAAAGCTCTCTGCTGCCACTGATTTTCCCCATAACCAATTAAGAGAAGAAACTCAGAATTCTGTTAAGAGATCTGCTTCCAGCATTGCAGGGAGGTCTGTCTACATGGCTGCAAACTCAAAACTGCTAGACCAATATGTCCAGCACTTTGTAGGGAGAAAGAAAAAGACATTGAGATACATTAAAACCATCCACAAAGTGAGTCTACAAGCTAAAATCCTACTGTGCATTACTAAACATAAACTAAAGCACAAGAATCACCAAAACCAACAATTAGAATCGTGGTATACGAAATTATAATTTTAAATTCAGATAAATATTTTTACATAAGTCAATAAGGATACTATAGAAAGTAGGATGATGTTAAAACCACAGATATCCCCTCTCCTCATAAAAATTGAATGGAAAAGAAAGAGAAAATTCACATAACCATGACGTACACTTCTGGCACTCTTAGGAAGTGAGGAAGTACAACTGCCCACTTACAGGGAGTGGAAAATGCAAACCAGGGTTGAGCAGAGTGAGGGAGGGTAGAAGTGCCAGAAGTGAAAGAAACAAAAGACAAAAACAACTAAACTAGAGAGGCTGCCCCAGGTGTGGCACCATCAGCTGCTGCCACCCCAGGAGCCCCATGGTCTGACTGCCTCAGGCCCCACGAGTTCAGGGCAGAGATGGTCCCAGGAGCCACTCTTCTTGGCAGAAGTGCCTCTCAGTCATGAGAATTTGGGGAGGAAATGGCCCCAGGAGCTGTGCCAATTTGGGCTGGTGAGGGCCTCAGGACTCCAGAGTTCCAGGCAGCATCTGCCCCATGTGCCAGGAATTCAAGGTGGCCACGCTCCCAGTGTCTATGAGATCTCCCAGCTGCCCTGGGATCTACAAGATTGCTGGTGGATGATGGGCCCTGGCTGAAGTGGGACAGGAGTCTGAGCAGGCGGTTACAAAAATGCCTAGGGTCTCAACCCTAAGAAGCCAAAAGGCTCTATTCACAGGTAGCAGTGGCAGTGAAGGACTGCATCCCCTGCACAATGCAAGAATATTGAGAGGATTCCTGGGAATATGACTTCCATCTGAGAATAGGAAAAGTCAGGCCTTCCAGCAACCTTAACCTGGAAGTGCCTCCATCCAGGAGCCAGATGCGATCTTTAATCCACATGGTCTATTTTGACCTCCTTAGTGGAAATAATCCACGATCCTCCCAACTTTCCATTAAGATGTTGGGTTTTTTTTTCTCTGTCTTGTTTGTTTTTTGTTTCTTTTCCTTTGCTTATTTTGTTGTGTGTGTGTGTGTGTGTGTGTGTGTGTTCTTGCAGAACAACACATTTTGCATTTTGTTTTGTGTTGTATAGCCACCTGACAGTGAGCTTCTCTGCTACTCCCTTCTTCACACTCTTCTGGCAAGAGCTAGACATTATTCCTATCTCTCTCACCCTCCCCTGAAGTCATTATCTCAGACTTTTCCTCTTTTTTCTTTTTCTTTGTCTTTTATTAGAATATCCTACATCATCTCCACTCTTGCTGCTCTATCTCCAAATCCACAAGTTCCTCTCTACCTCACTATCACATTTCCTTTACCCTCAAGTCTATTTTTCCTTACCTAGGGAGGTATTGGAAATCTGAAGTGAATGCCAAATTTGAAAATGAGGGTTTTGTTTTTAAACCAGCTGTAGTGTGACAGTTATAGTCTGGTGGAAGATAATTGCTAATCCTTCTTCTCCTCTCATAGATGTTAATTAACATAGTAAAAATTATAGAGGAAAAAAGTAACCATTCAATATCTATGCATAGGCAATAGATATTGACTCTTTTATCTTGGGAGGTATTGGAAATTGTAAAGGTCAATAATAATTCACAGGTTTGGGAGCCAGCTATTGAACTGTACCATTAAAATTGTACCCCAGCCAAAATAAGTGAAGAGATTAAAAATCCCACAACCCATAAACAAAATCCAAATGTCCCAAAGTGAAATAACCAGTGAGAGGTCTCAGGCCTCACTCCCTGGCACTGAAAATGAGGAAAAAGTGAAAAAATTCTCCTCCTCAAACCTACAACTCCCCAGCAAGGATTCCATGGATAGGGACCTGGATGAAAACTTAGAAGAAAGAAAAAATTACCTGATTATTAAAATGATCAAGGAATTAAGAGAAGATTTAAGGAAGGAAATAAGAGCATGATTACAGGAACTGAAAAATCATTTTAATAAAGAATTAGAGACACTGATAAAAGATGTAGCAGAGCTCTTAGAATTGAAAAATACAGACAGCCAAATTAAAAGCTCAATGGAAAATGTTAATATCAGAGTAAACTCAGTAGAAAATAGAACTTTAGCTCTCAAAGAAAGAACATTGGACAATGAAGAGAAACTGAGTAATCTTGAACACATGGAGGACAGACAAGAAAAAGAAAACTTATTGATCATGATCAGAATTTCCAAGAAGTATGAGATGAAATCAGAAAAAAATAACCTGAGAGTGATTGAAATAGAGGAGAACATTGAGCAACAAATATGTCATAAAGAACCTTCTCAATGAGATAATCAAAGAAAATTTCCCTTATATCAGAATAGAACCAGATATTCATATTCAAGAGGCCTTTAGAACCCCAAATAGACCTAAGCAAATGAAAATCTCATCAAGACACCTCATATTCAAAATAAATAACAGAAAAGACAAGGAAAGAATATCAAAAGCAGTAAGAGAAAAACATCATCACATTCAGAGGCAAATCAATAAGGATCACTGTGGATTTCTCAAATCAGATGATAAAGGCAAGGAGAGTGTGGAAAAAATTTTTCAAATATTGAAAGAAAATAATTATCTGCCAAAAATATTACACCCAGCAAGACTTATCTACAAATTTGTTGGGGAAATAAAAGCTTTCTATTATAAGTACCAACTAGCAACATAAAAGAGCACAAAACCAGCTCTACAGAGAATACTTTAAGACAAACTTCAAACAGAGGAACAACCAAACAACTCCTAAAGCCCACACTCAGAGGAAAGTCAATAAAAGCATAACTCACTAAGAGATAGCCAAGATGGCACCAAGTAGACCGAAGGTCACAATGCTGGAGAACCAAAATCACACATTTATCCAACACTGAGCATGAATAGACTCAATACCCCAATCAAAAGTCACAGATTATCAGACTGTATCAAAAAACAAAATCCAACAATATGCTGCTTATGGGAGACTCACCACATAGCCATAAACAGCCACAGATGGAAGGTAAAAGGTTTGGAAAAAAAACTTACTGCACTTATGGCCCAAATAAGCAAGTCTGTGTCACGTCACAATACTCATATCTGGCAAAGTATTTTTTGACCAAAAATTAGTCAGAAGAGACAAAGAAGGCCACTACATCTTAGTTAAGGGAACACTACATCAAGATGTAACCATACTTGACATTTATGCACCAAAATCCTATGCTGCCAAATATGTCAAAAAACCCACTCCATGACATTAAACCACTTATAAATCTCAACACAATAATATTGGGGAACTTTAATACAACTTCATCAGCAATAGATAAATCATTAAATAAAAAAATCAATAAAGAAGTCTCCAGCCTAAACAACTCTATATATCAATCAAATGGACCTAACAGACATCTACAGAATATTCCATCTCAAACCAGGTGAGTTTACCTTCTTTTCAGCAGCACACAGATCCTTTTCCAAAATAGATTATATATTAGTCCACAAATGTAATCTTAGCAAATACAAAAAGTTGATATAATCCCATGTATCCTATGAGACCAGAACAGTATGATTCTAGCAATTAACAGCAAGAAAAATAACAGAAAGTACATAAATATGTGAAGTTTGAATAATGCACTCTTAAATGAAGAATGGACCAAAGGAGAAATGAGAACAGAAATCAAGAAATATTTGGAAATGAATGAAAATGAAGGTGCAACACATTGTAACCTGTGAGACAGTATAAGAGCATTCTTAAGAGGTAAATTTGTAGTACTGAGTGCCTTCATCAAAAATCAGGAGAGACCCTAAATAAATAAACTTATGCTAAACCTCAAATTTTTGCAAAAAAAGAAGAATAATCCAATCCCAAATCCAATAGAAGGCAGGAAATACTCAAAATCAGACCTGAAATCAATGAAATTGAGAACAAATAAACAACAATGCAAAAAGTCATCCAAAAAAATTGGTATTCAAAAAAATAAATAAAATTGACAGACCTATAGCCAACCTCACCAAAAGAAAGAATGAAATGAAGGAAAGCAACAAAATCAGAAATGAAAAATGAAGACATCACCGTTGACTCATCTGAAATCCAGAGGATTATCAGAAACTATTTTGAAAAAGTATATTCCTTCAAGTTGGAGTATCTGGAGGACCTAGAAAAATATCTAGCCAAATAGAATATTCTCAAACTGACAAAGGAAGATATTGAAGCACTCAAAAGGCCAATATCAAGTAGCAAAATTGAAGCAGCTATCAAAGCCCTTCTGAAAAAGAAAAGCCCAGGACCTGATGGTTTCTCAGCTGAGTTCTACCAGACCTTTACAGAAGGATTAACACCTCTTGGATGGATCCCTCCCAAACACTTCTTATGAGGCAACCATAACCTTAATAACAAAACCCAACAAACAAATATCAAGAAAAGAAAGCTACAGACCAATAACCTTGATGAACATTGAAGCAAAAATTCTTAACAAAATCCCATTAAACCATATCGAAAAACACATCACCAAGATAATATACCACAATCAAGTGGGCTTCATTCTAGGCATGCAAGGGTGTTTCAATATATGCAAATCAATAAATGTAATTCATCGCTTAAACAGAACTAATGACAAAAATGATATGATCATCTTGATTGAAGCATAAGAGGCCTTGACAAAAATCCAACGCTCATTTATGCTGAAAACTCTTGAGAAAATAGGGATCAAAGGAATTTAATTTTGTCAAGGCCATTTATGACAAACCCAAAGCCAATATTAAACTTAATGGAGAAAAACTGAAAGCATTCCCGCTAAAATTGGGAATAAGACAAGGCTGTCCACTCTCATCACTCTTATTCAATATAGTCCTTGAAACTCTAGCCAGAGCTATCAGACAAGAGAAGGAAACCAAAGCAATTCAAATAGGGAAAGAGGAAGTTAAATTATCTCTATTTGTTGATGATATGATCCAATACCTAGAAGACCCAAAAAACTCTATCAGAAGACTTTGAGAGCTTGTAAATGAATTCAGCAAAGTGGCATGATAAATCAATAGCTTTCCTATATTCCAACAGCAATTCTGCCAAAGAACAACTCAGGAAATCCTTCCCATTCATAATAACCTCAAAAAGAATACAATACTTGGGAATTAATCTAACAAAAGAAGTAAAAGACCTCTGCAATGAAAACTATAGAACATTGAAGAAAGAAATTGAAGAAGACCTGAGAAGGTGGAAAGACATCCCATGTTCTTGGTTAAGCAGAATTAGTATAGTTAAATTGTCTATTCTGCTGAAAGTGCTGTACAGACTCAATGTAATCCCCATCAAGATACCAATGTCATTCTTCACAGATATAGAAAAATCAATTCTCAAATTATAAATAAGATCCCCAGAATAGCACTACTAAGAAAAAAAAAGATCGCAATACCTGGCCTGAAATTATACTATGGAGCTATAGTATTGGTATCATAAATAGGCTGGAAGTTCACTTGTTCAACAAATAATTCTGGACAAACTGGATAGTCATATGTGGGCAATTGAAATTATATCCTTATCTCTCACCCCTCCCAAAAATCAAATCAAAATGGCTCAAAGAATAAGGAACTAAACCATCAACCATACAATTATTAGAAGACAAAATAAGATCAACACTCCACAATATTGGTGTAGGCTTCTTCTTCTTTAACAAGACTCCCATAGCACAAGAATTAAAACCAAGAATTAATGAATGGGATGCCATTAAACTGAAAAGCTTATGTACAGCTAAGTAACTAGATAAGAGTGTCAAGAAAGAACCTACAGAATGGGAGAAAATCATGGCCTGCTTCCTCTCTGACAGAGGAATAATATCCAGAATAGGCAAAGAACTCAAGAAACTTAACACTAAAACCACAAACACTCCAATGAATAAATGGGCTATGGAATTAAACAGAAACTTCTCAAAAGAGCTCAAAAAGCCAATAAATATACGAGAAAATGTTCTATATCACTAGCAATTAGAGAAGTGAAAATCAAAACTGCACTGAGATTCCACCTCCACTCCAGTCAAAATGGCAAAAAAGAAGAATATAAACAATGAAAGATGCTAGAGGGATTGTGGGGAGAAAGGAACACTAACACACTATTGGTGGGAGTGAAAACTAGTAGAGCCACTCTGGAAAGTAGTGTGAAGACTCCTCAGACAATTAGGGATGGAGCCACCATTCAATGCAGGTATCCCACTCCCCTATTTTTCCAGAAGAGCTAGAATAAACTTATTAAAGAGATACAGATGCATCAATGTTTAGATCAGCTCAATTTACAATAGTGAAATTATGGAAACAACCTAGATTCCCTCCACTGGATGAATGGATCAAAAAACTGTGATATATATATATATATATATATATATATATATATATATATATATACACATACATATACACACACACACATACATACATATATATACACACACACACACACATACATATACATACATACCCAATGGAGTTCTACTCAGCTATGAGAAAGAATGATATTATTGCTTTTGCAGGTTAAATGAATGGAAATTGAAAAAAAAAATCATGCTGAGTGAAAGAAGCCAAACCCAGAGAATTAAGGGTTGAATGTTTTCTCTCATATATGGATGCTAGAATAAAACCTAAGACAGGATGAAAGTTGGTCAAGTATACATATTTTTTTAAGAGAGAGGGACAGTGGGAGAGAGAGAGAGAGAGAGAGAGAGAGAGAGAGAGAGAAAGGGAGAAACAAATTTATTTAGTTTTTCACATGGCCTTAGTTGCTCTAACACTTAGTTGTGTACGTGGTGCTGGGGTTTGAACCCGGGTCCTCATGCTTTTCAGGCAAGCATCAAAACCGCTGAGCCACCACTCCAGCCCCTGGTCAAGTATATTTAATAGACCCACCAATTCAGAAGTAATACATAAGCTGTGGAAATTATAACTATGAAAGAGGTAGGTGGAAGAAAGAGAGGGAGTGGAGGGAAGGAAAAAGGTGGGCCAATACTGTAGAGTACAGTTACCTCCCATGACAAACCCAAATGCACCCAAGCAGGCATATAAATCTAGTAATTTTCAATGATTGAATTACATATATGGTTATTTGAATCTGTAACTTGGGGGAACTACAGAGGAGTCATGAAATGGGGGAGTAGGGAAAAGGGGGAGATCCTGGAAAAGAATCAGGTTTAAGCAATTCTGTCAATATATATGCATATATGAATGTGAACCAATGAATACCTTCATTATGTAAGATGATGCTGAACCAATTTAAAAAAATCAGCTAAACTAAAACACCAAATCAAACCAAAAATAGGAGACTATTCCACTCTGCATGGGAATTTCTGAGAAGAGGCCTGAAGTCTGGCTGATCAGAACGAATACTGGGATACAGTGTTCTGTTGATGAACTTTTAATTTTTGTTTTGTTTTATGGATGAATAATGACATGAGAATCTTTCCATGGGCTTATTGTCAATGTTTTTAGTCATGTACTGCACAATGTTTTGGTCAGTGACAAACCACACATATAACAGTGGACCCATAGGAAATAATGGAGCTGAAGAATTCTTATGCCTAGTGACACTGTAGCTATCACAACGTCATAGCTCAACCTGTTATTCAGATGTTTGTGGTGATGTTGATGTAAGCAAACCTACTGTGATGCCAGTAGAGTATAAGTTTAATACATACAGTGTGATAACATGATAATAAGCAACTTTGTTAATGAAAAACTAGGGTTTTTCATCAGTATTTTAGAATGTATTTCTTCTACGTATAAATTTTTTGATAAGCCTTATTGATGGGGTTCCTGAAGAAGACATAGTTAGACTGAAGATGATCATTGGATGCATGCTATTGGCCCTGAAGACCTTCTGGTGGGACAAGATGTGGAGGTGAAAGACTGATATTGGTGATCCTGGCCCTGTGTAGACCTAGGACAGAGTGTGTGTTTGAGTCTTAGATTTTAACAAACAAGTTTAAAATAAAAATAAAAATAGAAAAATGTTTGTGGAATAAGGATGTAATAAAATAAAAAATACTTTTGCATAGCTAGACTTTGTGTTTGTTTTTTAAGCTAAGGATTCTAAAAGAGCCAATAGATAAATAAATAAAATTGAGAAGGTGCAAAACTACAGTAATCTAATTTACTATTCAAATATTTTTTGCAAAAGAACATTTTTTAAGGAGTTGAGTTACTGTACAATCATAAATGCATATAAAGTAACAATATGATATGCATTTGATCCTAATCCAGTCAGCCCCATGTTGCCCACACCCTAGTCTCTTGACTCTTATATATTTGCATCCATAATAGTTATAGATGTCATTATATATATAATTATGAATTTTTCAGAATTAAATAATTGTAGAGGTATAATTTGACTTCTGGTGTGTGTGGGGTAAAGGGTATGCAACACTGTTGATTGTCTCCCCAGATCCCTCTCTATATTCTTTCTCTCTCCCCCTGTCCCCCCCACCATGTATCTATAGTTCCCTTATATTATGTGTTGCTATGTCTTTGGTGGATCTAGTACAAGAGTTTGACTACCTTTCACACCAGTGTGGGTGTTGTTCAGGTCTCTACAAATGATGGAAAACATTTGACCCTTGAATCTCTGGGTTTGTTTAATTTCACTTAGCATGCTTTCTTCTAACACCATTCATTTACCTTTGAAAGCTATGATATCATTCTTAATTCAATTATATATATTGAATCTACACACACATTGGATCTATTCATCAAGTGAGGGGGCATCTGGATTGATACCATAATTTAGATATGGTAAATTGAGTTGCTATGAACATTAATTTTGCTTTGTCACTGTAATGTGCTGATTCTAGTTTCGCTGGGATAGTACCCAGAAGAGGGTTAGCTGGGTCATTTGGTAGATCAATCCCTAGATTTTTGAGGAGTCTGTACACTGCTTTTCAGAGAGGCTATACCAGTCTGCAGTTCCACCAACAGTGTGCTAGTGTTTCTATCTCCCCACAACCCTTCCAGCATCTGTTACTGTTTATATTCTTCATCTTTGCCAATCTGATTGGAGTGAGGTGAAATTTTAATGTAGTTTTGATTTGCATTTCTATGATTACTGGTGATTTAGAACACTTTCTCATGTATTCATTGGCTTGCTAGATCTCCTCTGTTGAAAAGTTTCTATTAGCTCTCTGGCCCATTTATTGATTGGATTGCTCATAATTTTTATTTTAAATTTATTTGAGTACTTTGTAAATTTTGGATATTAGTCTCTTGTCAGAGGAATTACAGGACATGAACACCTCCCCTTATCAAGCTATTCCAAGAAATTAAAAAGTAAGGAACTCTCCCAAATACTTTTTGTGAGGCAACCATCACTCTGATACTAAAACCCCCCAAAAAAAGACAAATCAAAAAAGAAGCTACAGACCAATATCCGTGATGAACATTGATACAAAAAATCCTTAAGGTTCTAGCAAACCACATTCAAAAGCACATCAAGAAGATAATTCATCACAATCAAGTGGTCTTCATTCCTGGGATGCAAGGCTCATTCAACATACACAAATCAATTAATGTAATTCATCACTTAAACAGAATTAATGACAAAAACCATATGATCATCTCAACTGATGCAGAAAAGGCCTTTGATAAAATGCAGTACCCGTTTATGCTGAAAACTCTGGAGATGATAGAGATCAAAGGAACTTAGCTGAAGTATGTAAAGGCTATATATGACAAAACCTCAGATAATATAATAATAAATGCAGAAAAATTGAAAGCATTTCCACTAATCTTGAGATGAAGAGAAGGCTGCTCATTCTCACCAGTTTTCTTCAATATAGTCTTTGAGAACTTAGCCAGAGCAATCAAGCAAGAGAAGGGACTCAAAGGGATAAAAATAGGAAGAAAGGAAGTCCAATTATCTCTTTGCTGATGACATGATACTATATCTGGAAGATCCAAAAAAACTCCACCAGAAAACTGCTTGATCTTATAAACAGATTTGTTTATATGTGGCACGCTACAATATCAACACCCATAAATCAATAACTTTCATATACATGAATAATAGTAGAGCAGAAGAAGAAATCAGGAAATACATCTCATTCACAATATCCTCGAAAAAATAAAATACTTGGGAATTAATCTAACAAGGGAAGTAAAAGACCTGTACAATGAAAATTATTGAACATTGAAGAAAGAAATTGGAGAAGACCTGAGAAGAAGGAAAGATGTTCCATGTTCTTGCTTATGCAAAATTAATATAATTAAAATGGCCATTCTACCAAAAGCATTATACAGAGTCAATGCAATCCCCATCAAGATACCAATATCGTTCTTTACAGATATACAAAAAAAAGCAATTCTCAAATTTATTTGGAAGAAGAAAAAACCCAGAATAACTAAAAAAAATTAGTAAGCAAGAAAGATGAAAAAGGAGGTCTTGCAATACCAGATCTAAAACTATATTATAGAGCTGTGGTAACAAAAATAGCATGATATTGGTATCAAAATAGGCATGAAGATCAATGGAATAGAAGACTCTGAGACAAACCCAGAAATCTTTAAACACTTTTTATTTGACAAAGGGAGTCAAAATATAACATGGAGGAATGACAGCCTTTTCAACAAATGGTGGTGGACAAAGTGGAAAGCCCTGTGCAGGAAGTTGATATTAGATCCTTACCTCTCACCTTTCATAAAATTCAAATAAAGATGGACCAAGGAACTAGGAGTTAAACCATCCACCATACAACTGCTGGAAGAAAAATTGGGAGCTATACTCCAACATACGGGAGTAGGCAATGACTTTCTCAACAAGACTCCCAAAGCAAAAGAATTAAAATCAAGAATTAATGAATGGGATGCCATTAAATTAAAAAGCTTTTGCTGAGCCAAGGAATTGATCAAAACTGTCAAGAAAGAACATATTTTATACATTCAGTGTAGTCATACACATGGCCTACACGAAGCTTATACAGTGTGTATGATCATCTCCTGGTCCTTAACATTCCTCACTACTCACCTACTGAGCTTCATCTAGTCCTGTAGGCAACATTCATGGCACGTGCCCTGCACAGCGGCACCATTTTTATCCTTTATACTTCATTTTTATTGCACCTTTTATGTGTTCAGATATATTTAGATATACAGATACTTGCCATTGTGCTATTATTGGTGCAATATTTAGCACAGTAGCATGACATAAAGGCTACACACAGTCTGGAAGCAATAGGCTATATACTATAGCTAAGTGTCCAGTAGGCTATATCTTCTAGGTTTGTGAAATTACACTCCATGATGTTGGCCTAATGATGAAATTTACTAATGATACTCTTTTTGTTGTTAAGTGATACATAACTGTATATTATTTTATGAAGTGTCCATTTTTTAAAATGGATTGGTGGTTCTTTATCTCCTAGTCTATGATTTATTATTCGAAATTCTTAGTAGTATATTTCGAGGAAACATGTTTTGAAAATATTGGTGGAACTCAGTTTATCAAATCTGCATTTCATGATATGTGTGTGTGTGTGTGTGTGTGTGTGTGTGTGTGTGTGTGAAGAGAGAGGGGTAGGGGGTGAAATTTTATTCTTCTGCATATAAATATCCAGTGTTTCAGCATGCTTTATAGACAAGGTTGTACTTTCTCCAGTATATGATTTTTGTATCTTAATTGGGAATAAGCTGGCTGTAGATGTTTGGATTTCTTGGATATCTTGAATCTCTTCTACAGTAAGTGTGAATGCTGCTTACTAATTCTAAACATTATTGGTGTCTGAAGAAGTACTACTCTACATATACCATCCGGTTTATCTCTCATTAATGAAGATTCTGGATGAAAGAGAAACTAGTTTTACTGTTGTTGGCAGTTGGGCAGGGATGAGATGGGCAGGAACCAAGAAGAAGAGCAGAAATAGTCTGTAGGACACAACAGTGCTCAAGTCCTCCTATGGAAGACATTCTAAGGAAATGAATATCATAGTCAACAGAATTTATGTGTTGTAAACTCAAATCCAATGAAAAAATTTTAATTTTGTGTAAATATCTGCACACACGCGCGCGCACACACACACACACACACACACACACATACACACATACCCATTTTTCCATAAATGGATAAAGAACAACTCAGAGGCATTGTTCTTTGGCTTAGAATATTTTACTTTAATTTTCAAGCTTCTGAAAATTAAACCAAAGATATGTTTTAAATCCAATTATTTAAGTTTAGTCCTGTAATTCTCAGTAACTCCCTTAATTGCTTTAAGTTTGGTTACCCATCTGTAACATGAGGATACTATGAGTACTCACCTTATATAATGTTTTTAGTATTAACTGAAATTATTAATAAGAAATAGTAATTTGCTTGGCTCATAGAAATTGATAATGTATGTTAGATTTTATTACCTTATTTTTACTATCAATTATAAAGGTTTCTTTTTTTATACTAAGTACTAGCTACAAAACTCAACACAACAACCAGGTGATGCGGTCCATTAAATGCATCGTCTCTGGGTATGGAGCGAGATAGAGAAATTATGAGAATGGACTTTGATGTCAAATGGATAACAATCAATAAAACTTTGAGCATCAAGCATGATCCTGATTATTTTTCCCTCTCAGGGAATGAGGTTCTAATGTCCTGCCTGCATTAATTTAATCCACACACCTGAACTGTACATGATTTTTATTTTTAAAAAATCATATTCTATTCATCACTCTGAAATTACCTGCCTGTGAGGACAAAAAGTATTATTTTTGAGTAGTCTCTCTAAGGTACTGACACCTCCCATTTTCTTACCATGGTATTCTATTTTTCTTAAGCAAACAAATGGGGTTGATTTGGAACATTCACTTTTTCAATGAATGTTTTTGAGCCCTTGTGCTAGATATCCAGTAGTGAAGAAGACAAATAATATTGCTTACTTATGGAGCTTACATATTAGCAGGCAAACACATTTCATAAATGATTGCACAAAAAGTTATTTAGTTGCAATGTAGATAGTGCTGGGAAACTAAAGAATAGGGACCTATAAAATTAAAGAAGATGGTCTGATATAGTGTGGATTAGGAAATGTTTCCTGGAAAAAGTATAGTTGACAAGAACTTTCAAACATGAGTGGAAATTGGGCAGAATAAACACAAAGGGAGTGATAAAGAAGTATTCCTGATAAATGCAAATATAATAGGACAGACACTCATATAAAGCCCCAAAAGTAAATGCAATATCATTGATATGAATGGGTATGCTGAGGAGTTTTTAGAAATTACTTGTTTCATTAGCAATGTTTTGTAAGTGATCCCCAATAGTAACTGATTCTTTACTGATGCCCCCATCAGTCTAATGTATGGCCCCAGATGACTTTTTGAGTTATAGTTGGTTGGAAATTGATGCAATACCTCTTGGACTTGTGGACGTTCTCTTTGATTCAGTTGAAGGATCTAACACTGAGAGATCCTATTAACAACCATGGGTATTATTTAAATGTGTTTGTGTTCACTCAGATTTTTTACTGGTGCTTATTTCCTCTAACTTTAATTCTCTAAAGTCTTTAGCTATACCATCCATGTATTTCAATTTTTGTAAATTTAAGTGCTTGATTTGCTGGTGAAAATACTTTAAGAGATACTTCTACATATCTTGCAATTAAAACCAACAAACATAAGCTGTAGATAAATGCATGAGTTTACAGAGGAGAGTGTGCTGAGCTGCATCTCGGGAGGAGATATAAAAGCTCTAATTGACACATGGAAGATTCTTCAGAGTGGAGATTGCAAGCCAGTGGGTCAGGTGGCTCTGTTTGTTGTGGTCCAGGGAGCCATTACATATTCTCAGTGGTTTGGATCAGGGATGTTGCTCATCTAAAGCAATCTCCCAAGTCTCCATTGGTAGGCCCTTTCTCGAATACACAGATAAACCAGGTTTTCTTTGTACATTTATAGTCTTCATATAGTGTTCCACACCCAAGAGTGTGAAAACTAAGGTTGATTTTCTTTTTGAAGCTCATGCTAACCAACATCTTGGCAACAACAATCTACATTTTCTTTTCCTTTTTTATTTTTTTATTTTTTTTAAAGAGAGAAGGACAGTGAGAGAGAGAGAGAGAGAGAGAATCAATTTCTACTGTGTTTCCCACATGGCTTTCATTGCTCTGACACTTAGCTGTGTACGTGGGTGCTGGGGTCTGAACTCATGTACTTGTGCATGCCAGGCAAGTGCTGTAACTGCCGAGCCACCGCTTCTGCTGCCCCCTTTCTTTATTTTTTTAAAGAAAGAAGGGACAGTGAGAGAGAGAGAAAGAGAGAAGCATTTTTTATTTAGTTTTTCATGTGAATTGCATTCCTCCGACACTTTGTTGTGTACGTGGTGCTGGGGTTCGAACTCGCATACTTATGCATGCCAGGAGAGCACCTTAACTACCAAGCTACCGCTCCAGACCCTACATTTTCTTTAAGGTGAGGTTAGCTCTTATATACAATAGCGGAACTTAGCACTATTTTCATTAGTCTCAGATACTTGATGAAAAAGCCAACCACACATTGTTTAGGAAAGCTCATTTGTTTTTCCTTCCTTCTTGTTGTTGCTTAGCATGTACTATTGAATAGAGGGCATGCAAAAATCTAGACCAAACTAGAGGAGCCACACTCCATATCCTTTGAGCTACCTTGCCAACCTCAGTTGAATTTTAGTTTTGGATGTCAGCACAGATTTTTAAAACAGATTTTCTGACAGAGTACCATTTTCCCCCCTTAAAAAGTCATTAGCTTGGGGCTGGAGCAGTGGCTTAGTGGTTATGGTGCTTGCCCAGCATGTGCAAGTACGTGGGTTCAAACCCCAGCACCACATACAACTAAGTGTCAGAGTAACGAAAGCCATAGGAAAAACTCAATAAAAATTGATTCTGTCTGTCTTTCTCTATCTCCCTCATTGTCCTTCTCTCTTAAAAGAAAAAGTCATTAACTATGGATTCTGTGGCAGGAGATGAGGTCAGGGAGACACTAGCATGGGAAATCCCAAATTGGATGATTTGTATCATTTCCATTTAAGCTTTGGTTGCATTTTAGAAGCCCTTGCCCTTAACACAAGTATCAGTTGGAAATGAGCACAAATCCAAGATTCACCACTGGGGACCCAGTATCACTTTCAGCAGCAAGGAATGTGTTCAAAGGCCTCGTAAGAGAACAAATATTCTTTATCCATCTTTTAGCCAGCTGCCTCATCAGTTCTGAGATTTTGCTATTAAATAGTCTCCCTCTTTTATTTTTTACCTTATTCCTACAGATTGTTCTCATATTCTTGTCAACTCCTGTATGGATGTTCACATTCTTCATGGGGAGGATCTCCTTTTGTAAACCAGTGGCCTTTTACAGCTATAATTGGCTAATTTTATTGTGCAAATGTGTCCCTTCCCACAAATAACAATGGCATGTTGAAAAGGAGCAGGATGGTATCCTGTCACATGCGGTAGTTTCATTGGAATACAAATATCTATGGTGTTCCGAATTTTAAATGCTCTCAGTCATTTTTCTGTGTCATTTTCTTTATGATGGGCATAGAGGTTGTAACGAACTCCAAACAAACATATATCTTACCCCCAAATTCATAAACTAACAATGTCACTTATTTCCAGCTATCCTTTGACTCGTATTATGTGGGAAACAAAGCCAATAAACATGAGTATATTGATCTCTCGCTAATTGCAAAGCACGGTAGGTACTTCGTCTTAATTCCAGAGGGGAGCATGATATTGGCTCTGATTTGTTAATTAACTTCTTAAAGATAATATGAGTAGAAAAGATAGACTTAAGACTTGAAGTCCAACCCAGAGGACCCATTACAGCTCAGCTCACAGGCTACTCAGTGTATTTCTTTGGAATGTATTTCCTTCCCATAGATTCACATACAATGCATACCTCTGAGAGAACACTTAACTATCACCGCTCTGAGTATTCTTCTCCTCTGATTCCTGTAGCACTTATCGTATGTGCCAAAAATTCTTGGCTTTTATTGGTTAATAATTACTAGTTTTTGTCTGCAACTAAGCTTCAAGTCCCTTGAGATGAGTGAACTTGTGTATCTTGTGTATCTGTAGCTTATAGGAAAGTCAATCATGGTTTTTAAGTTTGGTTTTTCAGTTCTATTCCAAGTATGTAGAATGAAAATAGCATGTTTATAGACATTTGTTAATCCGTGTGAGTAACCAAAGGAGGTTTGAGAATGATTAAAACACAAATATATGAAACTCTGGGATGAAATTTTAGCTGCATGAAAATACAGCCCAGGCTATATCTAGCTGCAAGGTATATAAGACACATAGATGTGGAAATGGAGCCAGCATTTGCAGAGAGATGACTACTAGGATAAAAAGCAGTATTTAAACACAGGTCACTCCTTCCAAAGCCCTATGTCTAATAGTGTTTTTGCAAAATGCTTCTTGATGACAGCTTCTCAACTTCTTTGGAACTATTTCTGAGGGATTACTGCTACTTGGGCTATGTGACTTTGTGCAAATGATCTTGAGTCCTTTATGAATACACGTTCTTTTTTACATGTGCACATATGTGTGCACGCACGCACTTGTGTGCACACACACACAGAGATCTCAAACTGGTGTTTCCAGAAAAGATAAATTCAATTGCCACATATAAAATAAACTCACAAGGACCTGTGTCCGATATTGTTTTAGCCTTTATCAGATAAATCAATTGGCAGGCTTTATATCCGCTTCTAGTCACTACCACCACTTACAAATAATCTATAGCTTATATGTAATGCTTTACAGTAGCCAGAGAAATATGAATTATAAAAATTGTAAATTTCACATTATTAGATATGAAAATGGAAAAAATTAAAACCTGAAACCATGTTTTGGGGAAGCTGGCCTGTCATGACAGGACATGACATTTCAATTTTAAAATGATTACCATTACACATGCACAGGATTCAATTACTGGCATCACCCAGTAAGTGCCGTTTGTACCTATATTTCTGCTCAGGGTGAAATTGCTTCCACTATGTTTCCAATCTGCTGGCATTGAAAGGAGAACACAATGGAGCTTGTTTAGAGCATATAAACCTCAGAATAGAGAAGGAAAGAATTACAACCCAGGAACCATTACCAAAATAGTAAATAAATCAGTCAACCATCGTTCTGCAGAACATAGTAGAGCAAAGAACAATTTTCTTACTAATACAATAGGGCACGAGGAAATAAGCTTTTTTTTAAAGTAAGAAATTGAGTCTTTTCTGCAAATAGTAGTAATTCCCTGACACAAAAATTTACTTGACTGTGTGACTGAGGATTGGAATACTCAGAAAAGATAGCAGACATTTTCATGACCCCTGAAAGAAACCCCATCCTCTGGATCAGTCACTGCCTCTTATCCAGTTATGCCTCCCACCCTGCCTCAGTCCTACTCAACCACTAATTTACCTGCTGTTTCTCTATATTTGCCTATTTTAGACATTCCATGTAAATGGATGATATGATTACATGGATTAATTTTTGGTTGTTAAATTTACTTTGCTCTCCTAGAACAAATCCCACTTCATACTATATAATGATTGTAATATATTGCCAGATTACAGCCTCTCAATTTTATTTGTGTATAGTTAACAAAAATATGTATCTATGATACACAATGTGATGCTTTGATATATGTATACATTGTGAAATGATCAGATCAAGCTAGTTAACATATCTATCAACTCACGTACTTAGAGGTTTTTTGTTGTTGTTGTGTGGTGAAAACATTTAAGATCTACTTTCCTTGCATTTTTTTTTCTTAAAGAGAGAGGGACAGTGAGAGAGACAGAGAAAGAGAGAAACAACTTTATTTAGTTTTTCACATGGCCTTAGTTGCTCCAACACTTAGTTGTGTACGTGGTGCTGGGGTTTGAACCCGGGTCCTTGTGCTTGCCAGGAAAGCACTGAAACCGCTGAGCCGCTGCTCCAGCCCTCCTTGCATTTTTGAAGTATGCAATACAGTATTATGAACTGTAGTTGCTGTGTTGTACAAAATTATTCATACTTCCTATCTAAGATTTTGTATCTTTTGAACAATATCTCCCTAATCACGTCTCTGGTTCCTGGCCATCAGCATTCAACTCTCTTGCTTTTATGAGTTTAATTGTTGTAAATTCATGTATGTATGAAAGCACGTGGCGTTTGTCCTGTGCCTTGCCTGTTTCACTTAGCAAAATCTCATGCGATTTTATCCATGCAGCAAGTGGCAGGATTTCCTTCTTTTTATGGCTGAATAATATTCCATGTGTGTGCACGCATGTGCATAAGTAGTTCAGCCTCTCTTTATCCAGGCAACCATGGTGGACACTTAGGTTAACTGTAGTACTCGGCCTTTATGGATATTGCTGCAGTGGACATGGGGCTACAGCTATTTCTTTCACTGACTGATTTTATATGTGTTGACTTTCGTTCCTAGTGTACTGGATTTTGTTAAGATTTTTGTATATACATTCATAAGGGAGAATGGTCTGCAGTCATTTTGTGATATTTTATTTTTTGGTCTGATGAACACGTTTTAAAAAAAAACATTGCTGGACTTCTTAGAAATTTTAATATGGCCATGGTTATTGTGACTCTTTGCATAAGTTCAAGCATTTCTTGAGTTATTTTAAAATAAATCCTATTGTGTTAACTATCTCAAGGGGCACTGTTCTGTGACAAATGCTTTGTGAAACACTATTTTTGTGTAATTAATGAGCATGGTGTGTTTTGGACCCTGAAATAGTTTGACATTTGTGAATTTTAAATGTTTCAGAATAAGAGAATTAGAAATTAAAATTATAGGAATTTTACAAGTGCCTCACTCTGGGAATTCCAAAATTTGTTGTTGGCGTCTGACCTTTACTTTATCAGCTGCCCTGGATCTTATTGCTGTTTGCATAAGCTCCTTCGGGAGGGGCTGCTAGATTGTATATTGTTAAGCTAGAAAAATAGGGTGTCCACACAGGCTGGAGACGTTTCACTTTGGTATCACCTGCCAATTATTCTAGATCCTTCAAAAGGCACATGTAGAGGCTTATTGGTCAAACGTGTACCTCTGAAATCCAGGTGTGGCAATGAACGAGCTAATGTAGAGAGGCCTCGAGGGGGCGGGGTGAAGGCCTTTAAGAAGAGGCTCAGCCAGCAGTGGGGAGCTCTTGTGCTCCTTCGGAAGAAGAGCTCTTGCACTTTCCGCTGACCGTGCTGTCCCTGCTCCTTCAGGAGAGAGCTCTTCCTTTGGGAGAGGGCTCTCCTACTTTGCTGCTGGACGGGTGTCCCTGCTCCTTTGGAAGATGAGCTCTTGTCAGCAGCAGAACCTGCCTATGCTTTGCTCCTGAACTTCCCAGCCTTCAGAACGGTGAGAAATTGCTGTCTATGTTTGTTCTGAAATAGAATCTTGTAGCATTACTTTGACTTGTTTGAGATTGCTTAATGTTAGGCATTTTGCCGTAGCAGTACAACTGAACGTTGCCTTGAAAGAGAGATGTAAAGTATGGATATATAAAAAGGAAAAGTGAAGTTTGGACAAAGAAAGACCGTTTCGGGTCTCTGGCCTGTGGTTCTTCTCATCCCCAGCCCGTCCCTCAGGTCAGAACTTGGCTGGACCGGGACAGACATTTGTGAATTTTAAATGTTTCCGAATAAGAGAATTAGAAATTAAAATTTAAGAATTTTACAAGTGCCTCACTCTGGGAATTCCAAAATTTGTCATTAAGAAACATGCACAGAAAACCTGGATCTATAATTTTGTCCCACAATTTGAATTCAGGAATTTACAGCTAATATTTCAGTAATCTTCGTGCCTATCAGAAACTTCTCTGTGTTCAGGTATCTGGAACAGTTGCTGATATCTGGAATAGATGGAATCTACAGGGTGTTCATGAAAACATTCTGAAGCCAGTAATGAAAAACAAAGAAAAAGCTGCAACTATTACTTAACAAGTCTTATTTTTGTATAAATAAAAAAATGCAATCTTTCAAGGAGCATCTCTGGCTTTATGGTGTTCAATCCTTTTAGGTTCCTATTGATGCCCTTATCTGAGGTAAGCTCATTGTACCTCAGATTATAGTAGGAACTTTTCATCTTTCTTATGACAGATTTATTTTGCACTTTTTTTTAAAGAGGGAAGGACAGTGAGTGAGAGAGATAGAAAGAATCAATTTTTATTGAGTTTTCCACATGACTTTTATTGCTCTGACGCTTTGTTGTGTACGTGGGTGCTGGGGTTTGAACCCATGTACTTGGCATGCTAGGCAAGCGCCGTAACCGCCGAGCCACTGCTCCAGCCCTATTTTGCACTTTTATTACCTTTTTTCTTCCTCTCCCTGCGTTTCATCTGGCTTCATAGCAGGGTGTATATAGCCCTGACATATTGCCAGCCTCCTACATATCCTCAAAACGTTTGTGGCGGTCATTAGACTAATGAGTGTATGTGCTATGGTGTTGAGAGCTAGAGAATAATCAATGGACAGTCGCTCATCTTGTTATTTTTCTAGCCTAGACATTAACTGCCTCAAGTTAAGGGTAGGCACAGTTTGTTCCTCCTGAGTTATTATGGAACTAACAGTGCTTCTTTGCAAGCACACTATAGAAGAATGTGTATAAACACAACCACTGGATTAGGTGACAGATCCTCTGTCTTCTCATCAGATTAACCTGACTGTTTTTCCTGTTTGAAACTCCCAGAAGTTAAAGGTTTCACATAAATTGCATCAGTATTTTTTAAGTGTATAATATCTTCACCAATACCTTGACTCTGAGTTTTGTCAGCAGAAGGTGACACTTTTAGTCTTTTGCAATTCCAAACACTGTTTTCTCATAGTCTGGGCATAGAACATTGTGTTCACTCTTTTTCCAATGGAACTTTGCAGAATGTTCATAACAACCTTTTATAGCTCTGCATTATTTTGAGAGTTCTGTATTGTCACCTTTCTCTTTCCCTCTGAATTTTCCTAAGTTAATTGTCTCATCCTAAGAGACAAGTGCCTGGCTTGGACATACCAATGCGATACCTTTGCAAGTAGCCTGAATTCTACAACCTCTTTGAAAACAAGCAAGTCATTAATACTGTCTTCGAAAAAAGGAAACAGTTTCAAAGACAACATCAAATTTGTTTTGTTCCTATTCTACTTCTTGTTCTTTTGAGATTTACGTCCTGTTAATCCTATAAGAGGAGATCCTAAATATCTCTCTTCAAGATTTGGTTTCAGGTCAAAGAATTGGGTATCATTTGAGAGCAGATTCTATTGGTTTCATGCCTGCAGAAAACTTTGACATAGAATTCTGTTCAAGGGCTGAAGGTGTCTAAAATCACAATCTGCCCACCTAATGAACTGCCCAGCTAAAGGATTTCAATTTGGTTCTTTCACAGATGATAGTTTCTGTGGCTAAAGAATCATCTGCACTTTAGTTCTCTCACCTCTAAAAGGAGAGACAAATATTAACTTGCCTTTATAAATAATAGATCCATGACTTCAGGGTTCCATATCAATCCAAATAGAATTTTTTTTCCTGCTCTTTCTGTAATATATTTGAATTGGCATTACAAATTTAAGAGGAAAAAGATATTAGCCAGGTGAAAACTATCAACAGAAATGCAGATTTTTTTAAGGCTCTTTAAAAATGTTCAGTAAAACCTTTATATTTGCATTTGTGAGTTCTGTACAATTTCTAGGGCAGAATGCCATTGATCTTTCATCTACTCTTTGGGGAATCATCAATTGTGTTTTATAAAGAAAACCTTTCATGTGAAACAGACATCTGTGCTAGATAAAATTTACCATTTAAAAATATATATGCCACTTGGTACAGTTTTAACTCAGTACGATACTGTCTCTTATTTTCCATTTCAAATGTAATTTACTCAAGTGTGAAACATAAACCACTCATATGCAAAAAAATGCAGATTTTTTTCCTATCAATATTGAAAACATGATCACTTTGATCTGATAAGCTATCTTATATGTAGACCTCTTTTAACTTCAGTATCCACGAGCCCAGACCCAGCCACCTGAGGAAACTGTGAAGGATTATTTGACTTCTGCATGTTTGCCCAATTAATGGAAAAAAGGATAAATATATATCTTCTTTTGCCTCTTTGATTTCATGTAAGGAAATACAATGAGAATGTATAATAACAATTTTCAAAATATTTAACTTCCTATAGTATTATTAATCCACCCCATGAAAAATAGCAGTTAATAGGAACTACTAGTGTTAAACAGCCACTTATCACTATGTAAGAGAAATAGTTTAACTTTCAGAATAACATACTTCTTAAACTTTTGTATTTTTTTCCAATTAAGTAATCCTGGAGTTATAAAAATAAGAACAAAAGTGTTTTGTACCAAGCATGCTAAAAGTGACAAAGTAAAATAAAAAGCTGACAGATTGGCAGCTTCAGATCATCAATAGCTTAATACAGTCAGCTAAATTGATCCGCAGATCCAGCTGCCCTGGATAAAATTTGGAAGACAAAGACCAAACACTGCCAAGCAGTTGCCACTCGGGATGTAGCTGAGTTTGAGTGGAAGATACTGAAATTGTTTGATTTCTTTGTAAGTCTGGGTCCACTTTCTGATGTTTATGGTGAAATACTTGAGGATGTCAAGAACATCTCACTTTAAATATTTAGTGATTTGCTGTTGAATTGATTTGTTCAAAGATATTCAGAAGGCTTGCTTTGTTTGGTCTTATAAGAATGAGTTTGTATTTTGTTTGCTTTGGGATTTTGGAATGAATTGAGCTCACTCTTTCTTCCCTTTAGACACAGCAGAAATATTCTGATTACAACACCTCCTAAAAAGTTCCATTAAAATGCAAATACTAACCATTAATGTAGATGAAAACCCCTCTCCCTTTAATCAAACTGTTCAACAAAATTAGGATTGGGACCAGATGTCTTGGCTGTATGAAAACATTTCCTCTTGCCCTGTTTATTGTGTAAGCTTCCTGCTGATCAGTCACAAGCAACATCCCATTTCTTGATGATGTCTACCTCTATTTTGGGGTCTTCTAAATTATTTAATTTTCTGAGAAAATTAGAAGGAAAGAGAAAAATAGACTACTACTCTTAAGATAGAGAGGATTTTTCCTCGGAATTTTCTTCTTTGCCTATTGTATTCCTCTATAAGGTAGTTTCATTCTTAGCTGTGTTTTTTGTGACAGTTCCACTTTACTTTGAACTTCCTTCCTTCCTTTGCTCACCTAGTGTTATGACTCCTCTTCTTCCTTTATTGTCCCTTATTTGTTCAGACCTAACATTTATGAGAACTGCCATTTTTATTACTTGTGTTACCTAATAAAAATTCTGCACTGACTTACTGTGAAAGATCGAGGGATATATTTCCTTAGAAGATAGGAAGGTTACATACGTATGGGGATAGAAAGGGACAAGTTCCTCTTAGGAGCAAGGATTATGACTTTTTATTTTCTTATAGCATCTAGTATAATGAAAAGACATAGCAAGAGATGAACAAATCTTCAGTGAATTCAGTTGAACATTCCTAGCAGTGTTTCTGATAGGCACTAACAATGGATTTTCTTCCTCTCCTGGATGCAACAGGCAGCCCAAAGGTAGGTTTTTGATGCATAGAATAATTACTGCAATGTTTTAATTGTTTGTGACAGTGGCACAATGTACTTTAAATAGTCATAGATGGTCAGCACATTCAGCACCATCATATTTTCTTATTTAAATAGACATTTATTAAGCATTGTATCTCATATTCAATGATAATCAAGGTACTTCCTGCCTCCAAGGTATTCACAGTCCAATGCCCTTAGCTTGCCCAACTTCAGGTGGAGTTGTGCATATGAAGTCTTCTACAAGCAATGTTTTTGATGCACTTGAATATATATTTAATTTCAAAATTCAAAGGCAATCCTTGAACAATGTCTGATGGTTATACCTTATTTTTCAAAGTCTTATTTATATGGATTTTTTTCCTAATATTTGTTTGGTCAGCCAATATTTCTATTTCCTAGGCTAATACATATGAATCATATTCTATCTGTGAATCAAGAAACCAGCTTTTGCTGGTCACCAAATCTTCTTGTGTCTTTATTTTGGTCTTCCAGCATTTAGAAACATAGAAAACAGATTTCTATTGTTTATAAGTTTCCCATTTTATTGTTTTCTATAATTGCAGCCAAACTAAGACAAAACTACAGAAAATTGGCCTTTTAATTCTTAAAGTTGATAATGTTATCTTAATAAAAAATTGTCATCTTTATTACTCACCTGGTATTTAAACAATCTATTTTTATTATACAAGATGGAAAAAAGACATGTTACTGTAACAACGTAGCAAATTCATTCTGTGTACACGATGCTGATTGAGTTTAAACTGTTTGCAATTATAATACAAATTCATTAACATTTAAAAGTACCAATGTTTGTACAAGATCCTTGGGAGATACTCCACATTTTATTGAATTTGAAATTTTCAGTGAAAGTTAAAATTAGGATTGTAATTCTATTACTATTCATTTTAAGAACATGGCTTTTAATACTGTGTCCTGTTTGTTGCAACTGAAATATTGAGGAAAACCCCAAATATTTAGAAAAAGTTAATAGACATAATCTATTCTTTAATTTATAACTCCAGATAATACTGAGGTAGAAGAAATACCAAACAGAAAGGAGACATAAAGGAAGGATGAGGAAATAAAATTTAATTCAGAAATTCCACATACTCTTCCAGGCCTCTTATTCTCCAAGCTAGTCTCAGACCTATCACTCTCGAATTCCAGGGAAATGTAGAAATCTGTTGGTATACTGTTAATTAACACATTACTAAATAGATTAAGAGATATTTGATGTTTTGAGAACTCTGTAATTTAGGGGATTTTCCAAAATTATCTACCAGATGATGAAGATTATATCTTGTAAGGATCCTGAGCATGATGAGACTCCACAAACCATCTAGAGCTTACCAGACTGATGTCACCCTACACACCTTCCCACACCACCCCTCACCAAGTTTCCTTTGAAAGAAGAACTTGGATTTCTCAAAATGCATTTCTCACTCTCAAGATGGCCCACATTCTCCCTTGATTGTACCTTTCTTTTTTTTTTTTTAATAAGAGAAGGAGATGGAGAGAACAAGAGAGAGAGAGAGAGAGAGAATCAATTTTATTTAGTTTCTCATTTAGGCTTTCGTTGCTTTAACACATCATTGCATACGTGGTGCTGGGATTTGAACCTGTGTCCTTGCACATGCTAGGCAAGAGTGCGTAATTGCTGAGCCACTGCTCCAGCCCCATACATTCCTTTCTTTGCACTAAAATGTGCCTCTCTCTTCAGATTGCCTGCATTCTCCTTCTATTTTACTGAATAAACTTCTGTCTATGCCCCTGACTGGCGTGTGCTAAAATTCTTTTCCTTTAAATGAGCCAAGGACACCGCTGGTCCTAAATCAAGCTCTCTCCCTTCTCTACAGAAACACCTCAGACACATCTCTGGAGACACCCCTTCTATGACAATGCTGCATGATTTTGATTTTTTTTTCTGTTATTAGATGGATATAGAGATACAATTGAGGGGAAAGCATTATCAAACATTCAAGAACCAATGTATATATACTTAGTTATCCAGGGCTAAAGCCATATCATGGATGCCCAGCTTGGGTTCCCCCTGTTGCTGTTTCCCCCAGAAGAACTCCTGAGTTAAATGGATATCTCGTGAAGGACAGAGATCTCCTTCTGAGATGATTCCCCCATATTCCCACCCTCCAGTCTCCTAGGAGTTCTTCCTACACCCGCCCTGTCCCCCTCCCTTCACCTCCAAGTATTCTAGGGAGTCATCTCCCTGTTGCGTTGAGAATCATACAATTTGAAGTTATTAAGTTTAATTCTTTTAAACTTAATATGTTAAGATGTTATAATACTTTTTAAATCATTTTACAATACTTTTAAAATACTGATATCTAGATGCTACACAATCTGGACTCATTTGAGAAACAATGCTTTACAGTTGTTCTTTCATTAGAAAACATTTACTGAGCATTTTCTGTTTTACAAGCACTGTTTTAAAGCAATATTAACAGATTAGTTTGCAAGATCAAGAACTTGCTGTCATGGAGATTTCATTCTAATGGGTGGGATAACTAGAATTTAGTTGGCAAGTTAGTAAAAAGTTTAAGACAATGACAGGTCCCATGAATATCCTTAATAAAATTTTAGCTAATCGGATACAAAAGCACATTAAAAAGATAATCCATTATGACCAAGTGGGTTTCATTCCAGGGAAACAAGGCTGGTTCAATATACGCAAATCAATAAATGTAATTCACCACATAAACAGAATTAACAAAAACCATATAATCATCCCAATAGATGCAGAGAAAGCTTTTGATAAAATTCAACACCATTTTATGCTCAAAGCTTTGGAAAAGATAGGGATCAAAGAAAGATACTTTAACTATGTCAGAACCATCTAAGACAAACCCATAGCCAACATTATCCTCAATGGAGAAAAATTGAAAGCATTTCCACTGAAGTCAGGTACGAGACAAGGCTGTCCGTTATCCCCACTTTTGTTCAATATAGTCCTTGAAACCCTTGCCAGAGCTATCAGGCAAGACAAGGAAATCAAAGGTATTCGTATAGGAAAAGAGGAAGTTAAGTTATCTCTATTTGCAGACGACATGATTTTATACCTAGA